>PISX010002584.1:0-158394 GCA_004024625.1 Mellivora capensis | reverse complement strand
ATAGAGCTTCCCTATGACCCTGCAATTGCGCTACTGGGTATTTACCCCAAAGATACAGATGTGGTGAAAAGAAGGGCCATCTGTACCCCAATGTTTATAGCAGCAATGGCCACGGTCGCCAAACTGTGGAAAGAACCAAGATGCCCTTCAACAGACGAATGGATAAAGAAGATGTGGTCCATATACACTATGGAGTATTTTGCCTCCATCAGAAAGGATGAATACCTGACTTTTGTAGCAACATGGATGGGACTGGAAGAGATTATGCTGAGTGAAATAAGTCAAGCAGAGAGAATCAATTATCATATGGTTTCACTTATTTGCGGAGCATAACAAATAACACGGAGGACATGGGGAGATGGAGAGGAGAAGGGAGTTGAGGGAAATTGGGGGGAAGATGAACCATGAGAGACTATGGACTCTGAAAATTAACCTGAGGGTTTTGAAGGGGCGGGGGGAGGGAGGCTGGGGGAGCCTGGTGGTGGGTATATTGGAGGGCACGCATTGCATGGAGCACTGGGTGTGGTGTAAAACTATGAATTCTGTTATGCTGAAAAGAAATTAAAAAATAAATAAAAATAAATAAATAAATAAATAAAGCAGAAAATAAAACAATAAAAGGATTCACTCAAATGATCAGAGGATATGTATGTAGAATTAAAGCCACATGCGATGTTATATACATTAATAAACATCAATAAATTTTAGAACCAAGATAAAACGTGTTATTCTTTAAAAATGTGAAATGTGAAAGTGGATAATGAAGAAATAGAGCACAAAAATAAACCTTGTAGTTTATTAAGTAATTAAAATGATATCATGTCACCTTTTCTCAAAATAGTCAAATCAAGATATTTTTTTCAGGTAAGTTCTGGAACATCTTAAGGGAAAATTAATTGCTTCCTTCTATAAATCATTATACAAAATTAAAAAGAGTTGAAGCTGCCACCTCATTTTATGAGGCTATGTAATATTAACTCAAAAGTCTGATAAGAAATTACAACAAAAGAAAATTACAGGTTCATCTCTCTTGTGACTATAAATAGAAAATCCTAAAGATAATTTTGATTGAGATAAAAAGCCTTTTGTGAATTTTAACATCCATATATTATAACAGTGGTTAACAAAGCTAGAAACTGAAGGGAACTTTCTGACATGGTAAAGATTACATAGCAATACATTCAGCAAGTATCTTACTAAAATAATTTTTAGATATACTCCTTTGAAGATAGAGAAAAACACAAATTTTCTCCCCTGGCATAGTGACTCTTCAACACACCACTGGAATACTAGTGGTCCTGGATGAGGTTTTAAGAAAATCAAAAGAAAAAGAGTTATAGAAAACAAACAAGAATAACGTAAAATGAGATTATTTGCAGGTGATATAATCATCTACCCAGAAAGAAAAATAGCAGAGTCAAAAGAACTAGTAAGATAATTCAGTAAATGTGCCAGATAAAAGATATATTTATGACAGATTCAACTAATGAATTTTAAACCAACAAAAACCAACACAAGAAGAATTTTTTAAAAAGTTACTACACATAACGCCAACAACACTTTAAAGTATGAAAAAAATCAACCAAGAATATATAAGGAAATTTTAGGGAAAACTTTAAAATTTGAATTGAAAGTAGACAGGATATCGTGAATACATGGAGAGATATTTTATACTTTTGTGCTGGGTGATTTTATATTATAAATATACCAAAGATCGCCAAAATCAGAAATTCTGTGCATTTTTAATTAAAATTCCATTTAACTTATTCAAAGAACTTAACAAGAACTTAAAGCTTTATATGAAGAATAAAACTTCACTAATAGATAAAAATAAGATGGAAGACTTGTCTCATATGGTTATAAAGACATATTCAGACTCATAGCATTAAAAAGAATATTATATTATCATAAGAGCAGGCAAATAAGCAAAAACAATAGAAATCTCAGAGACAGATAAGTTTACATTCCGTACTCAAATTCTCAATATAGAAGCACCATTAATTCAGTGGGGAATAATCGGCGTCTTTAGTAGATAGTGTGGTTAAAAAGTGTGCATATAGACAGAAATAATTGGATTCTCATCCAAAAGGATGGAAGAACTAAATATGACAAAAAGAATGTTTATTTAAAATGATAGAAGAAAACTAAATGGGGGGGGTGTATTTAAAATGATAGGAGGATGCTCTGTGACCAAAGGTGGAACAAAATTTCCTAACTCCGTTTTGAAAAGTATAATCTATAAGGCAAGAAATAGATTGATAGATGATAGATAGCTTCAGAGATACATAGATGGTAGGTAGGTAGATAGAGTACATTTGTACTGCATTTTTTTAAAGATTTATTTATTTATTTTAGAGAGAAAGAGCAAGCGGGGTGGGAGGGCCAGAGAGAGTCTTAAGAAGACTGTACACTGATTGTGGGGCCTGACACAGGTCTCCCACTCATCACCCTGAGATCAAGACCTGAGCTGAAACCAAAAGTCAGATGCTTAACCGACTGAATCACCCAGGTGCCCCTGTACTACATTCTTATTGACACTTAGCATCTGCTGCTTTACATTCATGACCTAAACTGGACCCTATGACTCTTTCAGGCTTGTTCTGAGCTCAGTCTCCGACTATTTTGCTGCCATGTTTACAAGTGATGTTTGTGAAGCCAAGCAAGAGGAGATCAAGATGGAAGGCATAGACCCCAATGCCCTCTGGGACCTTGTGCAATTTGCATATACAGGTACAGTAAAAGAATTATACCTTCGTGTTGATGTCTTGTGAATCTTAGAATTTGAGAATTTAAAGGTTAAAATGTGCTTAGTTTGTATCTTTCACTTTTTCAGTTAAAAGGTTATCAGGGAAAAATCAGACTACCTTTTCATTTGTCATGGACTCACAGATGTATATATGTATACATATACCCTATTCCCACTACAAAGGTCTTAATAAATTTATAAAAATAGTCAATAGAGTGAGCTTGGGAGTGGAGCAAAGAGGTTATTAATTATTAAATAAGAATTTTTTAATGTCCATCCTGAGAGCATCAGGAAAGGAAATAGATAATCATTTTCTTTCTTTTTGGAAAGTATGGGTTGAAATAACTCTCTTCTCCTTAAAAATTATTATTTTAATATTAAAATCTTCACAGAACATTTAATGTGGACCTGACAAACTTAGCTGAAAAGGACAATGAAGATACTTAGAGTTACGGAAATGACTACATTTTGAGGATTTTTTCTTCCTGATCTACTATGTGGACATTTTCTAATGGCCTTTGCATTATGTTATATTTAGTACATTCAAATAAGTTTGCCAATTTAGCAAATATTTGTTGAACGTTTCTCAGTGTGCAAGTATCAGCTGTATCTCTGGAGAATAAACTAATGAATAAGATGTCTTCACCTTCCAGAAGCTCATAGTCTGAGTGGAGAAGAATTAGATGAGGGAATAAATATTGATATAATATGACACCTTAAGAGTTAGAAGGCATAAAACCTGCTGTTCGAAGCATTATCAGGGCTCATATTCATTTGAAACATTTTAATAATTTTCAAGATTATTGTTGTAAGGGGAGACATTATAATAAAGTCTTGTGATAGAAGCCAAAGTAGATAGTATGAATTGACATTATATATATATGTATATATATAATTTGAAATGGCATGTGGCTTATTTTGCGTGAACTCTCAATCATGGTATGAAACAAGAAAAACGGTAGGCTAGGGCTTGATGATCAAAGCAGCAGGACCCTAGTTTAAGGAGCTGTGTTTTTGTAGCATATGTGGTTACAGGGAAACAAGAGGTGGCATTGTGAAGATCAGCTACGAGGACCAAAATGCTATGGGACTAGTGGGAATCTGTCTTCCTGAAGGAGGATTTGGCTTCTCATAGAGGGGAGTTTGCTAATATAACACTTAATCAGTCAATGAAGCCTCTTTGAAAAGTAAAATGCTCATGCTGTGGGTGCTTTATCTCAAAGTAGCAATGTGATGGACAGACATACACATTTCCCACCCTCAGTTATTTTTATTTATTTTTTATTTTTAAATAGATTTATTTATTTATTTTGAAGAAAATAGATAGAGAAAGAGAAAGAGAGAGAGAAAGCACATGCACACACAAGAATGAGTTCCCATGCGGGGTGGAAGTGCAGGGAGAGAGGGAGAGAGAACTTCAAGCTGACTCCCCACTGATCATGGAGCCCTACCCAGCAGGATCTCACAATCCTGAGGTCATGACCTAAGCCAAAATCAAGAGTCGGGCACTTAACTGACTGAGCTACTCAGCCACCCGATCTCAATTATTTTTAAATTATATTTTGTCCAAGCAAATATTGCAATGGACAAAGGTAAGTGAGTAGACAAGTATGTATTCAAGGCTGTTGCAATAGGGGAGAAAAACAAAGTTCAGTCTTTAATTCTGCTGAAACAAAGGGAGGGAGAGATTTTTAAGTGTTAGGATGAGAGAACACAGACCATCTATGTTTTACCATTTGGCTTTACCTAAAGGAAAAGTAAACATTTTCCTATCTTTGAGACATAATGTAGTTTTACTACTCAGAGCAAGGCATTCACTCAAATTGTACGTCTATTTCCCACAAAAACTGAAAGATAGGGGTACTACTATCATCCTTGAAGCTGACATTTCAAAGAGAATGCTCCTGGGGCCTTGAGAACAAGATTCCTGGGTTGTAAAACTGGCAAAAAGGCTTTAAAAATTGCTTACATCTCAGAGGGGTAGAGAAAGAACTTAACAAGTACAAGTTTTCTGAAGTAAATGCTCTGAAAAAAGGGAGACCAAAGATCTGAAGTTCGGGAAGTAGCCTGTTTATAGCTTAGTCAAACTGAAGTCCATTAAAACTGTATTAGTCAATTTCTTTTTTTTTTTTATTAGTCAATTTCAATCTGCATACAACCTGGTATAGTAACATAAAGGATCTTTCGCCTCCCAACCAAGAGAATAAACAACCACATTGTTTCCTTGAAAGGGAAGAATCATGAAGCTTACATTTTAGGGCTCTTTCCAAGAACAAAAAGGCATAAATCCAACCCTTACAGTCTCCATGGCCTGGCAACCTTGCATTTCTCTTATTCAAAACTAGGTCAAAAGACACTCATAATCATGCAGCACAAAGTTGGAAGGTGTTTCAAAGATCCCTGCTGAATGTAATGACCCAAATTTGCTCAGCTTTATGGAAGGCAGAAAGGATTTAAGTAGCCTTTCAGTTGCCACTGCTACTTTGGTCTTTGATGCAATATCCATAGCTCCCTGGTAGTTGATAAATTTCTGATTGTTAGTTTATAGAGATATTAGATGAGCAAATAATTTACAAGATAATATTGGGAGAATTGGGGGCATAAGATAAAATGGCTTATCTTTTGATGGTTTTTTTTTTTAACAAATTACAACAATAGAAGAGATGTAGTGAGCAATGACAGAAAGGGAATAATAGGATGAATCTATGTGTGTCCATTTAGGTAGTGTGCTAGCTAGTCTCTGAGACTTTTCTTGCTAGTAGGTTAAAAAAATGCATCACAGAAGAGGGAAAAAATGAATGAACAATAAAGACACTTAAAAGGTCAGCTATTTGATAATATTTTCTTAAATTTTGAGGTTTGAGAGGCTTTGGAGAAATTAAGGAGGATCAACTCTGTAAAGCACTGATAGTTAACTATTAGCTGTAGAAGTAAAGTATTCAGTAGAGATCCATAAGATTGCTTTAAAATGATTTAGACAGATTAAAATTTCCATGAGATCTGGAAAGTCTGGAAGGTTTGAAAAAACCATATGTGGCTAATTTATTCATTAACGTAGAAATTAAGGGGAAAAAATGAAAGCGTAAAGTAGGTTGCAATAAATTCTTGACTAAGATAAGCTTCAATGATTATAAGGCTTAATAATCTTTGATTTGAAGAATGAGGAATTATCCCTTAAAGAATTTCAGGTAGTAAAATTTGCACATGGTAAGTCATAGGAGACATCCTCCCCATCTACCTCTCTTTTCTCCTACTCTAGCAAATTTGAATGAAATTCAATCTATCAGACCAGGGGCCTGATAGAGCTTCAGTAAGAATGAAGGCAAGTAGTTATAGATTTATTTTTCTGGTAACAAGGAAGAGGGACCTGGGTACAGTAGGTGACTGCAGTGATGGTAATAGCTCAAGGGGAATATGAATATTTTTAAAGGAAACATGTAACAATAAAAAAGTTAATACTAGCAATATGTAAGATAGGATAAAGAAAACCAGTAAGGTTTTCACATTGACAAAATTAAACAATTCTAGTAGCATAAAGATTAAAATACAGCAATAAAAATGATGTCTAATTATTACAGTATCAAAATTAGCTTCTTTAGGTCATTTTTTCCCACACATTGTCATAGCTCAGGAATGGAAAGGAAATGAAAATTTACACTAATGTTAGAAATAATTGTATTGTTATGCCCAAGTTTTCGTGTCCGAGAGACCACCAAGGGGCCAACACCGATGCAATCACACGAGGGTTTATTTGACAAGCTTAAGCTTGGGCCCAAGTGTACCCGACATAGCAGAGTGGGGACTTGGACCCCGAGCCAGATTACAGTCAGAGTTTTTAAAGACAGAGTGGGGGGTGCCTCGGCAGTAGATAACTGGGCCACGACTGCTGGCTCAGCAGTAGGTGAGGACAAAGGGGATGTTCAGAAGGGCTATCAGGGTAAAGAAGACTGTCAGGATATTGGAGGCCTGGTGTTTATCAAGTCAAGGCCGTTTCTCCCACTAACATGACGACAATTGGGAGTTTACTGGTGGAATGTCACATTTCTCCTATCAAGTGTTCTTGTTAGTGAGATTTAGGTTTAACTTTGTTTCCATTTTTTTCCGCCTCAGCCTCAGCATCCTTCAGTTTTATGAAGGGGAGGGCAATGTTAGGGCTAGACTTAAGGTGGGTACAGCCTTGTTTTTCTTGGCCTCCACAGTATATCTAATATGAGGTTCATATCAGTTTCCTAAGTTCATAGTTAGCTGTTTAAATGGTTTCAAAATTTCTTTTTAAAACTTTCCATTGGGTTTTTAATGGTTTTTAACCAAGAAATCTGAGTATGATCTTAACTATTCATAGAGAGCAAAAAGGGCAAAATCAATAGTGCATGTCATAAAATAGCTCCTTTTATAATTGGTGACTTACATTTAAAGTTTGAACTCTTAGTTATAATCCGAAAGATACATAATTATAACTGATATCAGTTTTTCAAAATGAAACCATAATTCAGCTAACAATATTTAAACGCACTGTATGAAAAGAGTTACACTAGGGACTAGAAGATAAAATACAAATTAAGACTGGATGGATGCAGGTTAATATAACATAAACCTTTAAACAAATTTGATAATGAATGAAATTATTAGAACGGGGCATAGTGAAAAAGCTCTTTACTTCTGTTTTCAAAAGCAGTAAGATCTGTGTACCACTTTCCACTTTATGACTTTCTCAATTAGTATAGTGCAAATACTTAACAGCTTTTTGAGTATTTTCCTACATGTAATGGAGCCTCTGTTCTGTAATTTTACTCATCTAGAAAAGAAACCTGAGATAGTAATTGTTGAATCTGTAATAAAGCCTGTGATTTGAATCATGAAGTAAAGGCTGTTCTGGAGTAATTCTACAGAACATACTTACAAGCATAGAATCAAAGAAGAAAATTTAAAATATATGTATATCTATGTATATGTTTATAGTTTATCATCATTCTACTTTCATATTACTTACAAAGTAATATGAGGTGTATAGAACTATAGAAAGAGGTGTATAGAAAGAGGTGTATAGAACTATAGAAATTCCATCCCTTACATTATAAATTTTGTAGATGAACGTTTTTCTCATGGCTAAGTATGTGATGCAAAGCAGAGGCACCAAAACTGTCTTTTGTAAGAATTGCATATTTGATATTTCCAATAAGCATTGAAAAATCATCCAAGACAAATCAGAAATTTGTTTGTCTTTTTTGAATTAAGGTGAGGGGACAGATTTTTTTTCCAGCTTCCAAAACCTCTGAAGTTTTTCAGACAGTCCATCAATGAAATAAAGTAACCTGACAAAGATCAATAGTAAGACACTGAATCTATTACTAGAATGAAACATCAGAACACGCATTTAATGGCATCTTCTCTACAGAATCAATGTCCTTTTGTAAAGTTATATTATGTTGGGGTTCCTTGGTGCAGCTTGTGACCAAAATAGTTTGGTAGCTTAAATCGATAACCACATTACTGTACAGTGGCTTACTGCAGGTTTGGATCATGCTTCTTCCCAGTCTTACTGCTAGTTCCCTGCACAAGGCAATGGTACCTATCAACTTAAGCACGTTAATGCCTAATAGTCCTTGTCCTGTAAATGCACTGAATACCTTTCAAGTGTTACTAGATGCCTACTATGTGCTGTGCCCGATGGTCTTTGGAAAACAATATACTTAATTACACATATTTTCTGTCTTTATGGGACTTTCGAGTTTAGGGTATATAATAACTAAATTTTGTTGTCTTCTTTTCATATAAACATACATTTGATAGACAGTCTAATATTTCTTCATTACAGAATGGTATAAAGCAAATTTTGAAGGCCATTACATTGGTTGTGTGTGTGTATTTAAATGAATACATATATGTAGATACACATACATACACTGCACACACACATATATATTTTACATATATTATATATATATATATATATTTCAGTATTTGCATTCTGGCCAAAAACTGATGATCATATTGTGAAAATAAAAGAGGAAATTTAATATATTTGAAAAGGATGCTCTGGAGTTCACTATATTTTAGCGCTCTTTCAGGTTGATTGAAATTTCCTTCTAGTTTATCTTTTATATAGTCCCTACTATCCAGACATACTTGAAAATATACTGTGTTCACTGATGCGTAAGGAAATAACAAATGTGGGAGATGGGATTGCAGGATTACTAGCAATGTGTCAGGTCCTGTGGAGAACTGATAAGGACAAAGTTTAAATAAAGGAAGCTGTCCATCTAGCAGTGGTATTAAGAAGAGACGTAGAAAATTAAACTACCAAATGGCAAACCTTTAATCATACTGAAGAGTTAACTTCCTTATTAAAAAAAGAAAGGTTTATGTACCACTGAAGTTAATTAAAATCTTAGTACATGCTAACAAATGTTAAAATAGCTTCTGCTTACTGCCAAACATTTGAACAAAATAAATACACACACACGGGAGCTGAGATGTTTAACGTTCTGCTTTAATATTCAAAAAGTATACATCAGTATAGTCAGCCTGGACTGAATAATCTAAACTCCCCTCAGAATTTTTTATTGTAATTAAATGTAAACTATTGTTTCATTTTTATTACTGGTTTAATTCAAGTGGCATGAATTATGCAAGCACATTAGCAGAATATTAGTTTTAAAGTTAGAACTTTTACTAGTTGGAAAATTTCTGTTCTCAATTTAAGAAATTGAGCCTTTAAAGACTGGCTTTATCTATTATTTTATCCATTAATTTAAAATATTGATTTAGTAATTTCCATAGGATGCTGACATAATCTATACATTCAGGAAGAAAAAAAAGTAAAAATAATAAAAATAAATCAGTTATATATTGTCATCCTATTTCTGCCTTTTCATTATCCCAAGAACCTTTATTTGCTTGTGTGTGTGTGTGTGATGAATAATATAAGCTAATTTGGAGAAGTTATTGTATCAAAATAGATAATAAAAATTATGTACATTTTCTGAATAGTTTATGACATTTTGTTGTTGTTACTAAACTGCATCTTGGCTTCATGCTAGGAATTTCATAGACAGATTGAAAAAGAAATTGGTATGTGAAACTTAATATTTACTAGCGGTACTGGAAAGGTTATGCCTCTTCTGCCCTGCAATTCACATTTACTCTCTGGGTCCCCAAGTAAGGAAAATCTCCCAGATCTCATCTTATAATCAACTTTGCTTTCTTAAAAAATCTGTTTGGATTTTATTTTATTGTTACTCACAATCTTATAATTGTTGACATTTTTCCTTTGGGTGCTACGAATTGTATAGAGAAACTGTTTACATGTCATTTTTGTCCTACATTTTGCTTTGGATCCTAGGAAGGCAGGTACTGACTCCTGTGTCACCATGCATGTGTGCAGAGTACACGCTGTGTATTTTTTGCATTAATCTCCTATTTGACTATATTTTCTCAGGGTCACTTCACTTTTACTCTAATCCCAAAATATCTGCACACTTGATCCTGTTGTACTTGTGGGGTAGTATGTAGAATTCAACATCAGAGACCAGTGGGGTTTTCTTTGGCCTTCACCAGGACTAATATTCAACCAAAACTCACTGAGATGATTTAGCCCAGATTGTTGGGCATTTATTCTAATTGACATGTACTTAACTTCTTCTCAAGTATTTTAATTATATCCTTTGTGCTTCCCCAGTTTTACTTAGAGGTCTTGGTCAACATACTTAGCTTTATAGAGTCTTAATATTATTCAACTCTAAGAAAGGAAAATAATAATGTCTAAGTAAATGAGCTAATAAAATTATGTGGGTTTAGCATACTGCTTAGAATGTTATAAGCTCTCAATTATGATGATTATTTGTAATGGGTGTTTTTAGTGTTTTTATACGTTTCATCAAATCCTTTGCAGAATTCATATAAAAAATAAAACTGGAGATAAAACTGGGGAGTGAAACATCACTTTGTCGACAGTTATTAATTTTAAATCTGATTTATTATATGTGTTAGTATTACAGTATGAACTCTCATCTACATATAATTTGGTCTACATTTTTAGTGATTTTTTAAACCACCTATCTAATTTTACAGCCTTATATACTTTAATTATTCTTATCATTATTGCCTTCATTATTTTACTGCCTTCATTATTTTAGCATATCTTATCTCATTCCACACAGTAACAAGATGAGATGAGCAAGTAGTCAACTCTTACTGTCAGTTACAAAAATGAAAATACCTTGCTATAGAGGGCAACAAAATTCCATGGATGTGGGAGCATGGTCCAGTTTTCCCAAAGGCATTCCAATGTCTTTTCTGCTAGATATGAAGGTATTCAACATTCTGTCTGATTAACAAGAGAGGGAATGCTGCCTATATGTATTTGTTACTACTTCCATTTTATTGCTTTTCATTTTACTAGTTCCATTTTCCTAGTACCAACTGCCATCAAATATAATTTTTTTCTTACAATTAATTTCCTTTTCCACAAAATCATGAATAAACTAAAGAAAGTATGTAGATGCTACAAATGGAGAATTGTGACTGATCCTAGCCCTATACCACTGATCATCCTCAGGCTGGGACATTCACAATTTCATAACTTTGCAAATGTAAGTCTAATTTTGTTTTGTTATTATTATGTAAATAAGAGGAATGATAAGAAACACTACATGTTTAACTTTTAACGTTTTCCGGATATTTTACACATATCTGTGTTACTTCTCATAACATTCAGCTTTATCATGCAGTTGGGAAAAATGCAGTAACAACCCCACATATGTTTCTGAACAATACATATCTTTAAAAAATATACTTTAGTTGTGTTTTGATTATTTCTCAATACTTTGCATTTGAAATTTGATAGTGGGGATTCTTTCTGCAGAAGTATGTAGTGGAAAAAAAACAAATAAAAACAATAAACAAGCAAAAACGAGCAAATAAAACAACTCCAGTCATTGCCCCCTTTGAAGACTTCCAGAAATCATCATTTTGTCTGGTTTACCACCTTCATTCAGGCGAGACTTCCCCTTCATGTTGGAGACATGAAATTCATAAAGAGAACTCTAAGAATTTTGTTTTTAAATGCTTTGCCTAACTCCCATAAAGGACGCTAAAGGCTACCCAAAAGGGAAAACATTTCAGCCAGAAGTGAATGGTATGCTGAAGACACATCAGAAGGGAGTACCTTGATCTCTTGACTCCTTTAGACTGTGTGCTTGAGCTTTCTTAGACACATTATATATAGCCCTGTTGTAGTCCTCTTGTACTCCTTTGCCAGGGAAAATATTCCACTAAATGACGTTTGTGCAAGTCTGATGCCTGTTCCTGCCAGGTCTTTTCTTCTTCTCTGGAGATGTTTAGGAGTGTGGGGTGGGGGGGAGAGTGGGGGGGGTACTGCAGAATAAAATATTTATAAAAAATCTAGACTAGTAATGGAAGTTCAGTCTTGTGAGAAGAATTATAAAAATCACTCTAACATATAACATGTTCATTTCTGATTCATTCATGTCAATGTAAACAATACTTTGAAATATATGTCATTAATTATTTTCATGTGTTTTCCTGGACCATATAGTCTTCTTTCTGATAAATGGGCATTTTAATAGGACATTTTAAAATTTTTTGACAAATTATTATTTTATTTATCAAGTTAAGTCAAAGAAAATGTGTTTAGGACCTCAAGCACAAACCTCATTTTTCACATGTATTTTATTTAAATTTGCCATGTCACAAACTGGTTCAAAATGGCTCCAAAGTAAAATACATTCAGAGAGGGATATAAGGCGTCAATAATGTATAGGGTAGTTTTTTGACATGTATTAGAGAGTTAACTGTATATTCCTCCAATAACACTTTGTAACGATTTTGAGGCTAAGAAATACTGATTATGATTAGGGGCTGTTAGATGTGAGGATTTCAAGAAAAATATGAATGCTTATAGTCAGAAAATGAAAGTGGTTAATCTCTGAAAATGATCTAAATGATGGCAGAAAAGGAATAAGATAACATATTAAGCATATTTTGAAAGCCAGGATACTGCTCCAAAGAAAATTATCTGTTAAACAAACAAACATAAAAACATCTGGCAACTCAGAAGCCTGGCAGAACAGAGGAAGTCGGGAGTATGGCTTCCTGCACAGGTAGGATGCTAGAACTCTTGATCTGGGCAGGTTGCCAGATAATAACATATCAAAACTGTAGCCTTTATTTCCACATCACAGCCAGCCAAGTTAGTGCATAAAATCTTTATGCATCCTAAGATGGAGCAACTTTGTAGATAATTTCAATTCAACCTAGTTCTATAAGAACATTCTTTTCCATAATGTTACTGTAACATCTGTCCAGTTAGAAAGTATATTTTCTTATACTTAACCTTTCAATCTCCTCTCTGTTTTACTGACTGAGGTAGAAAAATAAAAGAAGAGCAAATCTAAAAAGTCATTTACAGAAGCCACAAGACTGATTTGGTCTTAATTTTGTGCCTCAGAATCTGTGATGTATGTAAAAGGCTTTGAAATTCAAAGAAAAAAGACCTGAAAGAGGCATTCATATGCAAATCAACAACACCCCTGGTATGGTTTACACCCTAAGAGTCTTAAGATTCTGTTTGTATTCATAGAAATTACATACCAATTTGTTTTAGCTTCTCAGGCACTAAGGTAGAGAAAGAAGCATAATCAGTTATAAATAAAAACAAGGTTTTTCCTCAACATAAACATGGGTTTCTAATAGTGAAATCTTTGAATATTTCTATAACTCTGTATTATGAGATTCAAACATCTTCACTAATATGCCAAAAGTGGATATAGTAATGAATTATAAAACTGTTTCTTCTGTTGGCTGATTCAGATTCAAATGATACTGCCCAGGCACAGATATTACTAATGATTTCATACATCAAACAGTAAGATATTAAAATCCAGGGATAAAACTCAGTTGGGTTGAAGGTACCTTTAATTTAAAGAGATTAGTATTGGGGCACCTGGATGGCTCAGTCGGTTAAGTGCCAGACTCTTGATTTTGGCTCAGGTCATGATCTCAGGGTCATGAGGTTGGGGTCTGCAAGGTGGGTGGATCCTGCTTAAGATTCTCTGTGTGTCTCTGCCCCTCCGGCCTCCCCCACCTCCACTCCCTTTCTCTCTCTCTCTTAGAGAGAGCAATTGTTGTTACTGATGCTGAACTCAAAAGAATGTGTTTCACCTAAAGATATCCTAAAATATTAAATTCTGTAATGGCCAAATTAGCATATGTGTAGTATGTTTGATTCACCAGTTGACTAATTATGTTACTTACAGTAGAAGTTTGGATAACTTGTATAACTATGAGTTGATCCTTTTTATTTTTTTTTTCCTCACAACCAAAATTTCCTTGAGTATTGAGTGGTAGCCTGTGTTACACTAAACACTATAGCAAGTAGTGGGAGTAGAAAAAAGTCTATGTAGTTTATTAAGGACAGAGTTATAAGCTATGATATACTGAAAATAAGGGGTCCACTTGATGGTTAAAATCAGGTAAGTTGAACACCCATGTATGGATGTGGGTCAAGGGATTATTCGGAAAAAGTCAAGATTATTCTCAGAAAACAATTTCTTGTTCTTTACCAAATGATAGATATGTGAGAATACTAGATTTAAAACAATTTAGGTAAATGAGAACTACTGAAATTTTTAGTTCTGACCTGATACCCACTGGGCTTTTTAAAGAAAAAGGTGTGCAGGTAGAATTAGAAAAATGATGGGCTTTATGATCACAACTACCTTTTCACTGGTCCTTGCATAGGTATTTCCCTGACTTTTCTAACAGTGAGCCCTTAAACTCTGAGATATATTTAGTGCTTGAAAAACATAAAACATGCTTTTCTTATGGCTGGAATCCATAGAAGACATTGTTTATTAATAAGCTCTAAGTTGATAGAATTTTCCAGGCATAGCTTGTCACTCTGTTTTCTAAAACTAGTTTGCAACCAGGATTTTCTTCCAGATGAGAGGTGGAGAGAGGGACAAGGAAGCCAATAATGTGGTGCCTACTAGAATAAGGAATAATTTAATGATAGCAAAAGTTCAAAGCACAGTAAAAATCACTTTCTTTTGGTAACTGTTAAAAAGACATGTAAGCCTACTAAAAATAATAAAATGATGTAAACCAAAACTTTCCTAACTCTCCTGCCTTTTTCAAAACACTCAAAAAATGTAGGAATCTGTTGATATAAATAAATTATTAAATAAATAAATAACGGGGAAAATACAAGTCTCTCATACAGAACTTCACATTATTTATGTAATTAATTTTCCCTTAAGGAAATAGAGCATAATGGCCCATTTGTTAAGTGTTGTTATGCATAGGGTCCTCCTCCCAGAAATCATAGTATGGAAAAGGAGACAAAAGGATAATTTTACAGTGGAGAAACCTGACAAACACTACCTCTACTGTGGGGTGACCTGATTGTGTGGAGGTCAGAGGCACAGGTGGTGAAAGAATTCACCCAACACAGAACAAAAGAGATAGACATTTACTGAATAATAATAATAATAATAATTTTTTTTTTTTTAAAGAAGACGTTTACTGAATATACTGTAAGGGAGCAGCAGGCAAAACTGCAAGGGAGCAACTTTCTGCCTGGAGGCAGTGGTGGAGGATTGTAGTTAAAAAAGGAAAGGTGGGGAGGTATGGGAACATATGGAAATTTCCTTTTTGGTATCTGTGTCTGGGTATAAGTTACTCATTGTTCACGTAGGGCTTATAGATGTTTTGAGGGTCACCTAATAGGCCTGCTTGTATTCAACCCTGAGGTCACTATGGACCCTTTAACTAACTCAGTTTTCCATTGTTCAAGTTGGTTGCCTAAAATCTGCCTCTAGTGATCAAAGTTAACTTCAACAATGATAAGCATGTTGAGTGTATGCAATGTAGGAAAGACGTTAGTTCTGGAAGCCAATGACCAAGAAAGCATTCTTGAGACATCTTAGGTGCAAAAAGGTGATTTTATTAAAGCTCAGGGACAGGACATGTGGGTAGAAAGAGCTGCGTGGGGTCATAAGGAGTGGCCCATTACATACTTTCAAGTTGGGATGGGGTTAGGGATAGCATATGTTTTTAAGCAATTTCAGAAGCAAGGTTTTCAGGACCTTGAGGGGGCTAGCTATTGTTGGGAAAGGGTCATTTATTATCGTCTAATAAAACCTTAATCACGAGACCCTTCAGATGTATATCAATGGGCCATATGCTTGGGGGATGATTGCTAACATGTATCTTGGGAGTAGAGATAACTGAAGTTCCCCCCCAAAATTGTATATGTTAAAGTAGGCTTACAGGATCCTAGGGTGGGGGTGAGGGATTGCCTTTTGCCCTAAGTAATCTGTCAACATCAAGGCAGCTGAGTCCCTAGAGAAATGCCACGCTGCCTGTTTCAAGGACTTGTCAATGGGCTGTAGGTAGTAAGGAAATTTAATAATTTTTCTTCTACTTTTGTTTCCCACATCAGTATGTACTCTTGATATGATGTGATGAGACCAAAACCCATATTCCAGTGTAATCATAATTAGATGAATCTCAATTAAGGTATATTCTACAAAATACTTAACCAGGGGCGCCTGGGTGGCTCAGTGGGTTAAGCCGCTGCCTTTGGCTCAGGTCATGATCCCAGTGTCCTGGGATTGAGCCCCACATCAGGTTCTCTGCTCAGCAGGGAGCCTGCTTCCCCCTCTCTCTCTGCCTGCCTCTCTGCCTACTTGTGATCTCTGTCTGTCAAATTAATAAAATCTTAAAAAACAAAAACAAAACAAAAACAAAATACTTAACCAGAACTCCTCAGAACTGTCAGTCATCAAAAACAAGGAAAGTCTGAGAAATTATCACAATGAAGAGGATCCTAAGAAGACAAAATGACTAAATGAAATATAGTATCCTGCATGGGATCCTGAAACAGAAAAAGGGCAATAGATAAATAAATAAATAAATAAATAAGAGTAAAGTATGGATTTAGTTAATAATAATATGTTCATTAATTTAACATATGTATCATACTAATGTAAAATGTTAAAAACTAGGGGAAAAAGTTATATATATATATATATATATATATATATATATATATATATATATGAGAGAAGCCTCAGTACTATCTATTCAAGGTTTCTATAAATTTAAAATATTTTTTAAAGAAGTTTATTTTTAAAAATTCTATGTACTTAAATATTAATTTTAATATTTTTTCAATTCTAGTGGGGTAATGATATTATTTCTTTTTCTTTCCATTGAAGATAAAGATAAATAGATGAGAGATGGATAGATAGATATATAGATAGATAATTTAATTTACTTTATGAATTTTATAGGAAGTTTTTGTAATTATATAGTAAAATGCATTCTTTTTTTTAAATATAACTGATTTTATAGGTAAAATAAGGTTATACAGCATAGTTGCTAATAGGATACCACGTTTCCATTAAAAATACAACAACATAAATTCACATTCTTCTATTTTCTTCACATTTTCCTCCCCATCCTATTTTACATATTTTCATTTCAATACAGTGTAAATTTAAGCATATTCTCTTCTAGAAAATCACTTTAAGTCTACTGATACATATTTGGAATACTCAGTAGCGTTAGCATTTACTTACAGTGAGACTATACATACATGTAGCATGTACTTGGAAGTACTCTATTCAAAAGGCATTCCCTTACTATTCCCAAAGTTGAGTCTAATTCTACCAATCTAATTCATATAGGGTCAAAATCAATTATTGGGGTTTTAGCCCATTGGTAATTATTGAGTGAGGCATGGTCATGTGATACAGTTTTTGTCAAGGCAACATGGAAGAAAGATTTCTGGGAAACTTTTAGTAAAGATTTCTTCACTGATTCAAGAGAGACATGCAGGAAGGAATAGTTTCTCTTTCAGTAGTGTTTTCCTGTCTGTATCCAAAGCTTGAAACTCAGGCAGCTATGAGGGAAACAATAAGGCATTTGAGAAGATGGTTCCTTTCTGATGATGTGTTGAGTCTTTCAGTTATTTTTTTTTCTGAAGACAACTATCTTCTGCACTTGTCAAAAGAGATTATAGATATTTCCTTATTATTTAAGAAATTTTTCAGGGCTGGGACACCTGGGTGGCTCAGTTGGTTAAGCAGCTGCCTTCGGCTCAGGTCATGATCCCAGCGTCCTGGGATCGAGTCCCACATCAGGCTCCTTGCTCGGCGGGGAGCCTGCTTCTCCTTCTGCCTCTGCCTGCCACTCTGTCTGCCTGTGCTCGCTCATTCCCTCTCCCTCTCTCTCTGACAAATAAATAAATAAAATCTTTAAAAAAAAAAAAAGAAATTTTTCAGAGCTTTATAGTTATTTCTAGTTATTCTAGTCACAGGCTCCTTAGCTATCTGAAGTTTCATGTAGGTATCTCATATTTTTAAGCTAATTTTCTATGGCACCCAAAGTAAAAATGTGTAGACTTACCCTGTTCATACATCTAACATTTGTGAATATTATGCCTTAAAAGTTAACTTTGAATGAATGTGTAGAAGTATTTTTTTCATTAACAGTATTCATGTTTTCTTTTAGGTTCAATTTTAAATCAAATGTTTGGTAGATTTTTGCCTTTTTACCATATAAGACTGTCAGAGAAATAGCCAGGTTCTATATACATAGAAAAATTCTATATACATAGAAAAAAATTCTATGTGCATTATATATATATATATATATATATACACATACATAAAGAAAAATATTATGCATGATGTAGCTCAGTTTGTATGCACTCAAGCTCAACACTCACTGATATTCCATTTGTGCCTTCTGACTTTTTACAAAGGGTCTTTTCATTGGATATATTCCAAGTTGTAAAAAATAGAATATTTTAACTCTGAAACACACGATGCTTGTATCTTCCAGATTTGCATCCAGAGTTACCATTGGTAACTTGAAAAAATTAGTCTATAGATAACCTGTGAAAATTCAAAAATTTTCTCCTTTTCCTTTTTTTTTAAGGAAAAGGAGGAAGTGCCTGCTAAAATATGATCTAAATTATTATGATGTATAATGCTATATTCAGTATTTGAACTTGGACCTTTTGTTTTTACAGACAAATAACATACATATCCTCTGGCTTATTACATAGACCTAACATCTCTGAATCCCTTTTCAAGTGTTGATCTGGGAAGATAAATGTACTAGCATACACACACACCCACACACCACTTTATATGTTAGGTTTACATTTATAAGATTATTTTAACAATATGTTGATAAGGTATTTTAAGCGGTAGCATTTGAAATATAGGGCATGTATGAAATTTCATAGCATATATGAAATTGCCATAATATAATATGTTCTATATATTGTTAACTGTAAGAAAAAATAACAAATAGCACACAATTTATTTAAATTATAATGTACTATCTTTGTGATTTTGCTAGTAAAGTTTGAATTAAAGCTTTCAAAAAATAAAGGTACTAGTCCACCCAACTCATCCTTGCTGACATTTAAGTATTCTTTTTAAAAGCTTTATTGATGAATAATTGATATACAATGAACTACATATATATAAGGTGTAAACTTTGATTTTTTGACATATGTGTACACTCATAAAACCCTTGCCATAACCAGAGTAATGAATATATTCATCACCCACTTTTCTGATCCATCTTGTTTATCCTCCTTGCCCCTACTCCATACTCAGGTACTGATGATCTGATTTATGTCATAATAGTGTAAATGTTTAAGAATTTTAATTAAGTTGGGTCATAAGGTTTATTTTTTTTTATCTGGTTTGTTTCACTCAGCATAATTATTTTGCACTCAGCATATTTAACCATGATGTTGCATATATCAACAGTTCTTTCCTTTTTATGAGTAATATTTCATTGTAGCCCTCATTATTTACGGTTTTGTTTTCAACAGTTTCAGCTATCCAAGCCAGATGATCCTCCTTCTGACATGATGTCAGAAGGACAGCAATAAGGTCATGTTAGGTCACAGTGCCTACCTCATTCACCTCACTTCATCTCATCATACAGGCATTTATTATCTTACATCATCAGTAAAAGAAGGGTGCATACAGCACAATAAGTTATTTTAAGAGAGAGACCACATTCACACAACCTTTATTACAGTTTATGGTTATAACTGTTCTATTGTGTTATTGGTTATTTTGTTAATCTCTTACTGTGCCTAGTTCATACATTAAACTTTATCATAGGTATGTATGTATAGGAAAAACAGTGTGTAGAGGGTTAAGTACTATCCATGGTTTCAGGCATCCCCTGGAGGTCTTGGAAAATATCCCCCACAGATAAAGGGAATTACTGTACTATAGTTTGTTCATCTATTCACTTGTTAATGAACATTTGGGTTGTTTCCAGTGTTCGGCTATTACAAAATAAATCTACTATAAACATTCATATACAAGGCTTTATATCAACATATTGTTTTATTTTTCTTGAGTTAATACTTAGGAGTGAAATTGATGTGTCATTTGAGAGGTGAAATTGCAAAACTGTTTCCCAAAATGGATATACAATTTCACATTTCCACCAGCAGTGCTAATGCAGGTGTAGTGGTATTTCATTGTGCTTTTAGTTTCCATCCACCTGAACATTAATAATGTTGAGCACTTTTCATCCATGTATCTTCTTTTATGGAACATCTGTTTAGATCATTTGCCCATTAAATTTTTTTTTCTTGTTATTGAGTTTGAGACTTCTTTATGTATTTTCGATGCAAGTACTTTATCAGACATATGATTTTGCAAACATTTTTTTTCCTGGTCCGTGGTTCATCTTTTTGTTCCTTTAATATTGTCCTTTGCAATGAATTTTATGAAGTCTAATTTAACAATTTTTTTCTTATGGATTATGTTTTTGATGTCTTCTCTAGGAAATCTTTAACTTAAGGTCACAAAATTTTTCTATTTTCTTATAGAAGATTTATAGTTTTAGTTTTTACATTTTTACATTTAGGGCTATGATCCATCCTGGGTAATCTTTTTTCTTCCATTAACCCATCACATTTATTGTTTGTATTCTATAAGTTAGCTTCTGTGGATAGCAGTTGCTTGTCCCCAAAATTTTTGCCCCAAGGCTAATGTCTTAAAACAACAACGATTTTTTTGTTTATATGTTTGTGGCTTGTCGGTGGGCTGGACTTGGCTGAGAATTTTTTCTGCTATTTTAAAACAAAGCTCAATCATGTATTGGTGCTCAGTTGTCTGTCAGCAATATATCTACCAACAAGGTGTCAGATTGATGAAACAGGCTTGCCCTGGCTTAATGACATGATGGTCTCAAATGGATCTCAAACGCAACAGGGGGCATGCCTCTCATGGTCCTGTTTACCTTATGTTTTCCACTTTTCCTTTCTTCATGGTATTTCCCATGGCCGACCTCAGAGTTAGTATATAAGAGTATTTCTGAAGGACAAATGTATAAAGAAAGGCATGATTTATGGCCATATACGCATTTTATCCTGCCTGCTCTATCTTACATGAAAGTCCTCTTGTGTTCCCACTGCTCTCAATTTGAACACAAATATATTCCTCTGGAAGGGCATCTAATTCTGCTTTCCAGAACTTGACTCAGGTTCTGAGCAACAAGGATATCAATCTTTGATCATACTTACCTATAGTAGGTATGTAGTAGTCACATGTAATGCTAAATGTGAAGCATTTAGTAGTCACCTGTAATGTTAAATGTGAAGGGACATACAATTTGCCAAATCGTATGTCACGTGTAATGCTAAATGTGAAGGGACATACGATTTGCCATATTTACTATACAACATTTCAAACTGATAAAAGTTACTGAGAATATTTTAATGGGAAGCTGGGCATCTTTCTTCTCACTTAAGGAATAAAATATGAATAAAATCAAAATTCTGTCATGATGGATGCATTTCTCCCTTATGAAGAGATATGATCACTACACTGATTTTGGGATTTATGATTACCATACATAGCCCTGTATAGTTCATATATATCCTATCTTTTTATTTCTACCTACACAAAATTGCTCTGTCACTATGTGTGTATACATAAATATATGTATATATATATATATTGAAAATTACTCCATGTATATTTGTACAAGTCTCTTTTTTCCTTAAACTTCATTGTTGTTGGATTAATCCATGTTGATAATGTAGATCTGGTGCATTGATCACTAGATGATTGATGTTGGGTTCTATTTGATTTATGAATATACTATGCTTTATGGGATCCTCTGTGGATGGATACTGTTGTGCAGTGTGATTAAACATAGTGTATATCTGTAATTATAAAAATGAATAGTTTTTTTAGGGAACTACTTTTAGTTTATTAAAAAAATGAATAGTTTTTCACTTGTTGAATTAATTAGAACTAGATAATCTGTTATTGTTAATATATTAGTCATCACATTTTCAAATACAATCAATCTCCTATATAAACATAGATTACAATAATGAGATGAGTAGATATCTAGAAACTCACTGTAAAACCTAAGGTCACACTGATTATCTCCAGATATTTTAGTTTTACATTTTGCATTAAAGTTTACTATTCACTTTGAATTAATTTTTGTATAAGGTGTGAGGCAGGGTCTAAATTAAACAGTTTGCATTCAGAAAGCCAATAGCTCCACTACCAGTATTTAAAGAGGTTTAAGTTTCTTCACTGAATTACCATTTCTGAGTAAACTTTATAAACTGTGTGGGGTATGGATTAAAATACAAGTTTCTGCCTGTGGGTATCTGATTGTACCAGCACCATTTTTTCAAAGACTGCCCTTTCTCAATTAAATTGTCTAGTGCTTTTGCAAAAACTAGTTATTAATATATGGGTGGTTCTAATTCTGGAGTCTATTTTTTCCATTGATCTGCGTATATTTAGACAAGTCCCAGTTTTAATTACTGTAGCTTTGTAATAAGTCTTAAAATCTGGTAGCATTATTACTTTGTTCTTTTTCGAAATTGTTTTGGTTATTTTAGGCCATGGCATTTGCATATGAATTTTAGAATCATTTCTGTAATTTCTACAAAAAGTCTGCTGGGATTTTGAATATGATTATAATAAATCTATAGGTTAATTTGGGGTGAACTGAAATGTTAACAATGTTACATTTTCCAGCCCATAGGCACAGTATATATCCAACTCCACCTACTACTCCAGCAATTCTAATTAGAATGCTGTGGTGGGATATCCCAAGACCATCTCCCCAAGTTCAGTGATTTACTAGGATGGCTCACAGGACTCAGCACATGGTCATAACAACGGTTATGATTTATTATGGCAAAAGGATTCCGTGCAGAGCCAGGGAAGGGAAATGGGTGAAGCCCCAGAGAAACAAGGCACAAACTTCCAAAAGCTCCATTCCGAGTGCAATCACAGAGGGCAAACTTCATGTCCTCTTCAATGAAATGTGACAAAGCATGTGAATTGTTGCCAACCAAGGAGATTCATTAGAGACTCGGTGCCCTGGGTTTTTACGGAGTCTGATCACATAGGCAGCGTCTGCTTAGCACGTGCCAAAATTCAAGAGTCCCAGAAGGAAAGCAGGTGTTCAGCATAGGCCATATTGTTTATACAAACACTTTAGGTAGAATGAGCCATTTGCATTAGTTAATGGTGGGAACCCCTTTGAAATCTAAGTTTTTAGACACCAGTCAAGGGCAAATCTTACAAGCAGACCTTTTCAAAAATAGAAGGTCAGGGCTACTGTGTTAATTTTTTTCCTGCATAATTGCTATGGAAAACAATTAGTTAATTGGGGCACCTGGGTGGCTCAGTCACTTAAGCACCTGCTTTAAGCGCAGGTCATGTTCCCAGAGTCCTGGGATCCAGTCCCACATCAGGCATCAGGCTCCCTGCTTAGCAGGCAGCCTGTTTCTCCCATCTCCATCTGCCCCTCCCCACTGCTCATGCTCTCTCTTTCTAATAAATAAATAAATAAATAAATAAATCTTTAAAAAACAGAAAACAATTAGTTAAAATTAAAGGAAGTTATTCTCCCAATGTTCTGAAATCAAAATAAAATGGAATCTATAAAAGCCATACCATCTGTATTTATCTCTTTTATTTGATTTTCACAAGACCCATGCTAGGAAGCATATAACCATCTTCTCAGCAGTCTTACTGGAAGTTTTAGGTAAAATTCCTCTGAAGGTTTGAAATCATGACAATATTTTAAGAGATATAAATATAATCAAAAGTTGTTATGCATATGATCAATTATAAATAACAAATTTTAATGTGTTCATGTTATCTCCTTTATATTTCATATTTTTATTCTTATAAGTTTAGGTACACATTTCATAAATCATTTAAAATCTATAAAATACAGGTTTCTATAACCTGTAGAATACTTCATTCTGGTGCCTACTATAATATTCATAAACCTTACAATATAGATCAATTACTACGCTGACATAATTTATCTTAAAATCATTCAAGCTTGTGTGAATCTTTCAACTTCAGATGAATATTTTATTTGACATTATTATTGAATGATAATGTGAAATATAAACACCTCCAAGAATTGCACTGGCAAATGTCTCCTCTGCTGAGTTGACCTGTGTTACTCAATGTTCTACTAGTTGATAATAACCGAATAATAGGACCCTTGTGCATTTATCAAAATCTTGTAAGCTCAAAAGTAACTATTTTAACTTTTATTATTGATAATGTCCCACTTTTATATTAAAACTAAACTTTAGCTAATTTAAGTGGAAATTAGTATAAAATAAAAAAGTATTTAATTTTGTTCTACTACACTGTTTCTTTTAATTTATTGTTTCCACTTTACCTGATTTTTTCTTAATTAAATCCCTAGCTACACTTGGAAGCATGCTTTAGATTCCTTTGCTGTCTTATTCTATCAGTGACACTTATAAATAAAATATAATACACTTTAACTATTAAACATGTTAAGTTATAGGTGGAATGTCATGTTTGAAAGCAAAGTTATCCCCCACCCAACAGATTACTAATTATAAAGGAAAAGAAAATCTTTAAAATGAGGAAGTCTAGTAGACACTGCCTTAAATAGGGTACCAAACTTAACACCATTAACCATGAGATCTACTCACATCATGCACCTCCCTGTATAAGCCACTGAAAAGGGTACCATATCACCTATATGGTGTCCCTGCCAAAAAAGGTCCCAGCTAAATGTAATCATGGGGAAATAATATGACTAATCCAACCTGGGGAATTCTATAAAATAACTAATCTGGATTCTTCACTAATAATAAATGTTATGAATGACAAAATGGCTGGAAAACAGTTATAAATTAAAGGAGACCAAAGGGACATAAGAAGCAAATATAATGTGAGTCTTGATTAGATCCTGAATTTAAAAATAAAACCTATAAAGTACATTATTTGGACATTTGGGGAGATTTACATCATAACAAATGCTATTGTATTAGTCTTGTAAGTGTAAAAATTACATAGTAGCTATGTAGGAGAACGCTTTTGTTCTTAGAACACTTTTGTTCCCCCCATGCTGAAGTATTTAGGGGTGAAATATAATGGTTGGAGTAATTGAATAATTCAGCAGCTATAGTATAAACACATGTGCAGAAAGATATGGCAAAATGTTAACACTTGGTGAAACTAGGTAAAAGAGTAAATGGGTGTTTATGGAACTATTCCTGCAAATTACTATAGGTTAAAAAAATCCAGAATAAAAACTTTGGCATGGAAGAAAATAAAGGCATTCTGTTTATAAAGTTCTTTCTTCATTAATATTCTGTCCTTGAAAGATGAATTTTTTGAAGTAGACAACTTTTTTTTTTTTTAAGATTTTTATTTATTTATTTGACAGAGAGAGATCACAAGTAGGCAGAGAGGCAGGCAGAGAGAGAGAGAGGAGGAAGCGGGCTCCCTGCAGAGCAGAGAGCCCGATGCGGGGCTCCATCCTAGGACCCTGGGATCATGACCCGAGCTGAAGGCAGAGGCTTTAACCCACTAGCTACCCAGGAGCCCCGAAAGTAGACAACTTTTCTAACATGCTATAGAAATACTACTGATGAAAAAAGTAGAAATCAAAAAAAATTGTAGTAACATTATAAAGTTATAAAATATATTCCAACTAGCAAGGATACACTCTTAAATTTCAACTAGGTGATAGCATATTCATGATGAAAGGTGATTAATTATTTTTTCCTATACTTTTACATTTGATTTTCAAATTTTGTGTAGCCTGTCTTCCAAATACACCAATGAATTAAAATATCCCTTTTATATAGAGACTGATTACCATTATTGAATATTAGAGACTGTAGTATAGGAAAATAAAACACTATTATCTCAGAAAGATATCTAAAGTTCTCAAAATTTTGCTATTAAGTGGAGAACACAGATACTTATTTTGGGTAATAATAATTAAAACAGAATGTGGTGGGGACACCTCAGTGGTTCAGTCAGTTAACCATCTGTCTTGCACTCAGGTCATGATCCCTGTGTCCTGGGATTGAGCCCCAGGTCAGGTTCCCCACTAATCTCCCTCTCCCCACTCATATTTTCTCTCTCTCTTTCTCTCTCAAATAAATAAAGAAAATCTTAAAAAAATAAAAACTAAATGTGGTAAAGTTACATAGAGATAGAAAAGTAGAAATAAAATGAATCCATGATCAAAGAAAAAGAATGACATTATTAAAACTCAGGGATAAAAATTGATGTTTATGAATTAATTAAAAATTCTGTAAAATGAATAATTCCCATTGGTAGAACTTTTACTATTAAAAGTTATTTAAATTTTTAGTAAGTCAAGGTTAAAGAGTATATAAGATAAAGCAAAAAAAATTATCTATGAGTTTAAAGGTAAATATGAAAATATAAATTTCAATATAAATAATTCTTATGGAGAGAACTTCTAAAAGTAAAAATAAAATATTTCTAAAATTTAACTTATCAACTTTAAACAAAATATAAAATATACTGGAGAGAGAATCAGTGAATAGGATGCATAAAGAAATTATAGATATGGAGGAGAGAATGATTTGATCCAATACATAGCACTTGATAATAGTCTCTAAGAGAAAATTGAAGAAGCAAAGGTAAGGACGAAGAACCATTTCCATAAAAATAGGCAATACTTTTCCAGAATTTTCATATTTAGCAAGGTCAATAATTTCTGAGCAAAATTAACAAATATAAATTATCTAAAAACTCCTGTACATTACTATCATTCTATATTATGCATTAATAAGACTCAAAAAAGTTGATCCTCTGAAATGATTAAACAATCCACTGAAAAATAGATGAATTTAACAAAATAAGGATGACAGAAGGCAAAAATAAAAAAATCAATTTTATGAAAAATTTCCAATAATTTTAGATGCACATTAATTAAAATAAAATTAAAACTGTACAATTTAGAGTAAATTGAACAGCAAGAATCAATAAAACAATAAAGGTAAAAATATATCTGAGTACTGGAGATTATTATTATTTAAGCATTAGTAGCTTAAGTATTGAGTATCATTATTTGAAACTAGTAGCTCTTGGTTTAGATCTCAGGTACCCAGGTTCCTTACTCTTTGTGCATCGACCACCCACCAGGGGTTTATGTCATCTTTACTTTGCTGGTAGAAGAGAAAGAGAGCATGGATGAAGGACACTCATGTCACAGATGCCTTGGTGTGGTAGTAACACATATCCCTCTACTCATAGTCCACTGACCTATATCATGATGTTAACATGTGGCCTGATCCTGTGTCCAGGAAAATTAGTGAAGCTGTTTCTGGTGAAGAGCAGAAGTCTGTGCCACAAAAACCAAGATGGAATAAGCCATTTGTATGACTTAGAAATACTCAATACTGAGTGACACATAGAAAATCTGAGTAGTGAATAAACCCATTAAAGATGTGTTGAATTGCTAAATAAAACCTAACCCCAAATAGTTAAGCCCAGAAATCTTCACAGGAATGTTTTATAAACATACAGAAATAGCCCAATCATTAATAAATTATTCTAGTAGTTAGATAAAAGAGGAAACACTAAAAGAACTCTTTTTTTTAAGTTAACTGAGAATTAAGGAAGGAAGGAAGGAAGGAAGGAAGAAAGAAAGAAGAAAAATTATAGAAAATTATAATCATGGGTACAGTGAGTTACATACAATATTAGCAATCTACAATACATGTATTATATATATATATATACACATATATATATGTATCTTCATACATTTATTCATTATCCACACATAGGTGTTTTGTATTAATATACACATGAATGTATTGTCAGAAACTTCATGAACCTTTGCTCTCCGAAGCTTGTAAACATGTTTTGTGAAACTTAATTGTTACTCTTTTTTTCCTTAATTCACAACAAAAAGTACAATCATAGTTCCTACTGAAGCGGACACATATTTCATACATATTAGATGATTTTGAACATTACGTGAAGTAAGAAATGTAAGATGCTTAAAACAGTTGTTGGCCTTTAGTAAGTTATATTTATCTTGGTTATGGGTCTAGGTTCAGGTCATTTCTAGCAGATTGACCCAATGTTTTAAATAATACAATGGTACATGGTTTAAACAGAGTTTCGTAATTCTCTTTGTCTACTGTTTAGGTTGCTTGGAATTAAAGGAAGACACCATTGAAAACCTTCTTGCTGCAGCGTGCCTTCTTCAGCTTCCTCAAGTAGTGGAAGTGTGCTGCCATTTTCTCATGAAGCTGTTGCACCCATCCAACTGTTTGGGGATCCGAGCCTTCGCAGATGCTCAAGGGTGCATTGAATTAATGAAAGCAGCCCACAGCTACACAATGGTAAGGAGATTTAATATTTTAATCATAGAGGCAGAGCTGTATTATCAGAGGTTAAAACAATTACTGTCATTGCATTGAATGACTTCTTTCTGTTTAAAATGAGTTCTACAAGCTTGGCACATTTCTATTATGGGGTATAATGTAGTATGTAGTATTTTATAATAGCAAAGTTAAAAAAAAAAGCCTGTTTGTAATGGACTTTATATCTACATTGCCTATAAATGGTAAGCAAAGCCATAAAGCAATTATAGACTGTTTTAGATTTTAGGAATTGTTTAAATGAATCTTTCTGATTGCTCCCAACAAATCTCTCTTTGTATATCTACTTCCACAGCTGCCATTTTTTTTTCCTTTTCTTTCTAGTAAAGAGCTACCAGTCTGTTCCACAAAAAAAAAAAAACAAAAAAAAAAAAACAAAAAAAAAAAAAACCAAAAACAAAACTTCTCTTTTCCCTTTTTTTCTTACAACCTTTTTACTATGGAATATGTTTTATCGACCAAAATTCAGTGTTTAAGTCTTGCCCACAATGTGTTAGTATGTAACCATGGTGGCTTTTGGTTGCAATCAGGTTTAGATGAGGTCTTGAGGGTGGGTTCCTCACGATGAGATTAGTGCCCTTATACAGAGAGACACCAGAGAGTTTGCCTCTTATCTCTCTTTACCTTGTAAGGACACAGTGAGAAGGTTGCCATCTGCAAGCCAGCAAAAGAGCCTTCACCAGGGACCCCAATCAGTCTACCCCTTCATCCTAGATTTCCCAATCTCCTGAATATGGGAAAGAAATTTCTGTTCCTTAAGCTACCCAGGTAGTAGTATTTTGTTATAGCAGCCCGGGCTCACTGATACATTTTCATCATAGCACATTATGTTTGGTATGGATTTGCCTATATGATTTGTGGAAGAAAAAATCATACTTACAGTATATATTATAAAGATTTATTGGTAGAGTAAATATTTGATTTTAGAACTCCTGGAAACTTCTATAGTAAGTGAAAATATTTAGATATATAAACCAAATGATCTACAATTTTTTTTTTAAATAACTGACTTTCTGTACCATTTTAATGACAGGCTTAAATGGAGTGAATACACTCAGTAAATACTCCAAAACCTGTATTTTCAGAAATACTCCAAAACCTCTTTAAACCTGTTTATATTTGTCTCTTTGATTTTTTCTATATATAAATAAGTATTTTAACGGCTTTATAGAGATATCAAAAATCATTTGAATTGCATACTTTAAATGTGTGAATTTTGTGCTGTGAGATTTTTTTCATGTTATCTCCTTTCCAGAGTAGAATAATGAGTAATAACAATTCATAAAATATTTAATGTCCTAGAAATAATCATTATAAAAACACTTAATTTAATTTCTGACATATAGTAAACCCTATATAAAATGTTACCCATTTTTCTTATTTTCACTATTAACATTATTAATGATTTGACTGTTATTATTGAAACAACCAATTGTAAAATATAAAACTTTCCCTTTCCAACTCAAGGGAAGAATTTATATAAGATATGTTGCATTAAGTTTTATGCTTGCTACTTATTAAAAAGCTCTTATTTTAAGATTTAACATCTTTTCAAGTCACTAATGATTGTCAGCCATATAAGTCTTCTAATTGTTATTCTTATACAGAATTTCAATATTATTTTTTCTTCTTTAATCCTTTAAGCTGATTAGTAAATTAAATGAAAATATACAAATAAAAAAGAGGTAGATACATGCTTTGTAATTCTATTGTCATTTTTTTTTCTTTTGAAATATTCCATGACAGGGCATAGTACTGCTACTGAAATTAAATGAACCATATAAAATCAATGTAAACAAATACTTCATCAACCAAAATATCAAAGTCCAACTGCAGTCATTTAATTATGCACATTTAATTGCAATTAGGAGTTCCTGGCTTAGCTAAGTCAAAGAACAATATGCCTCCATATCCAGAGGGATAATGGTCCCTTCTGGTCTAGTTTGAAATTATTAATTTAGTAATAAAGATGTTTATCTTGCAGCTGCTTGGGCTGGACTGTAATTTATCACACAGTAATAGCAATATTTTTTCTTTAGACATTTTAAAATGTATATTCTATAGTAAAGTATATTTAAAACCAAAATATAGAAGAGTTCTATTTAATACACTTAAGATTTTAAACAACTCTATTTTATTTTTGAAAGTATGAATGGATTATGTGTTTTGTCATGTCTGTTGAAATTTAGATGATTTCAAATTCTTTTGGAAACATGAAGCTTCAATATTCTCTAGAGTTTCCATGGGTTATCATTTTAGTGAAGAAAATTTACTGACCAGTTATCTTCCCACTTCACTATTTTCTCTCAATTCTAACACTTTAAAATTAGTGTTTTGTATCTGGTATTATAATTTCTCACCACATCTTTGCTTCTGATCCTTATTTAATCACACATGTGTCCTCATCTAATCTATTCAATCTATGCTTTGAGAACAAACCCATTATCAGGTTGGTTTTTTTTTTTCGTTTTAACTGCTTTAATATAGCAATCATCCCAGGCTTCCTGGTACATCTGGGACTAAATTCTTTGTTGGCTCTTATTATTTATTTGTTTATTTTATAAGTAACATTTTAATCTAATTTTTTAATTTCCTTGCTAAAAATCTTTTTAGATATGAACTTGACCTTGAATGACCAGGTCTTACCTTGCTGGCTACCTGCCTTTGCTATTTATATCCTTTGCTAACTTTCCTTTGGAAATTTCACCCAGTTATTTGGCTTCAGCTATTGATTTTGTGTGGATGATTCCAAATCTATTCAGGAAGGTGACCCAACTTGGCAGTGGTTCATGTGCAAAATACTGGAAAATTTTGAATGCAAGCTCAGTATTAGGCAAAAGTGTGAAACTAATTCTAAAACATTAATTTGGACTTTGGCTGCATGAATATGAAGACAGAAACAAAATAATTGAAGGAAATAGTCCCCCTCTATTATTAGAGTTCATTATGAGATCTGTGCTTAATTTTTGACATCCTATTTTAAAAGCATTAGAGAGTGACAAATAGAAACATAAGAATGATGACAATAGTACAAATTTTTTAATCATGTCATATGAAGGGATGCTGTGAGACATTTGGATGCCTGTAACTGAATAATATTATGGCATGAAAATAGCCATTTTGCATATTTTTTAGAATAGACATTTCTAAAACAGGGTTGTGTAAATGTTTCATTCTGTTTTTCATTTTAGTAGTAATCTGTTCAAATCTAATGTTATATGAAAGAATAATATTAAGGTTGATTTGCTTTTTGTGAGGATGAATGGAAAGTCCAGAAGTCTACTTCAGTCACCTGATCTTTCTTTCTCTGCTGGGTTGTCTATTTCCACTAATCATCACTGCCATTTCCCTCCAAGGTCATCTGGCCTTTTGAGGAAATTCCTAGAACTGCATTTTCCAGAAATACTCTCTCCATTTAGTTCTAGGTTAGAGTTTGCCAATAACAAGCATCCATGTAGGGGTTGGGAGGTGGAAGAGGCAAGGTACAACTTCTGTTGAGAACAGGAAAATGGACAAGTGGAAAATTGAAATACCTTCTTTGCAAGCCTTTGAAAGAGGTGTACATCACTGCTGGAGACTGTGACCTTCTGGAGATTCTTGAGGAATGGAGTGCCCTTGCTGAGTGCTTTTGAGAACAATTTACATAGAACTAAAGGTTGAGACCATTAACATAAATTTCCTGACCTTCACTTGCACCACCTGTCAAATCTACAACCTTTCTTACATTGAACATAGAGTGGCTTGTTTTCCTAATCCAACACTTACCTCGAAAGAGCAGATTCACACTCCAAATTTGGATATGCATAGTCCTCCATGCCTAGCTTCTAAACCACCCCCTGGGCATTTTCCCTCAAAAATAAATGGAATTGACTTCACCCCTCCTAAACATGTGCTGTGAATTCCCTTCAGTTATGCTTTACTTGTGATATTTCTCTTGCCTGGAATCTCTGGGATCTAATTCGAAATAACCCCTCAGTTTCCAGTTTTCATTCTTCCATGCCTAAGAAATATCTTAAAACTTTTCATAGCATTATTTCTCTCCTTTGAAATCTTAGTATTCCTTTATTTAGGATTTTGTGATATCATCATAAATTTCTTTATAAAAATAATTACCTTTTTATATCTTTGTGATTGGTCTCCACAACTCTATTACAGAATCCTTTCTGACAGAATAAGTATTTTCTGTGGAAATGTATTTTGCCCTGACAAAGTACCTAGTACATTGTACTATAATAACATATTTCCTTTGGATAGTCTTTTAGGATTGTGACTCTCAGCACTCATGAATTCAGTGACTCAAGAAAACCACACATGGTTTTCTTTTCTTTTCAATCCATTCTTACCATTATTTTCCCTATTCACACATTCTAGCCACACCTATCTTACTGCTTTTTGACTGCAATAAGCATCTCACCTGATGACCTTTGTGTTTGCTCTTTCTTCCCTCTGCTAGAAACACTCCCCTGCCAAACATTTATATCCTTTAATCCTCTGCCTCATTCAGATGTCTGCTCAAATATCACTTCCACAAAGTTCTCATCTCTGAATGTTCTTTTTTTTTTCTAATACAGGTTTATTTATTTGTTTTAGAGACAGAGGGAGGGAGAGAGAGAGAGTAGGGAGAGAGTCAGATGAAGAGGGAGAGAGAGAATCTCAGCAGACTCCTTGCTGAGCACAGAGCCCAGTGAAGGCCTTGACCTTATGACCCTAAGATCATGACCTGAGCCAAAATCAAGAGTTAGATGCTTAATGCCCTGAGCCATTCATGCACTCCTCATTTCTGAATAGTCTATATAATGTGGTATTGCCTTCAAAACCCTCTATACCCTTATACCATTTCATATCCTCTAAAGTACTTATGAGTGTCTGGCTTTATATTTTTTATTTTGTCATTGTTTTGTTGCTTTCTTCTCTACCATTACTATGGTAGCTTCTTGGTAACATTTTTTTAACTTTTTACTTTAAGTGCATAGCATTTATTGTTGAGTGAAAGAGTGAGTGACTATTGAATACTCTGTACCAGGAACTATAGTAGGTGGCCCTGGAGATACAAGGATGACCAAAACAGACATAGATTGCCCTTAGAATAAAGATGAATATGTTGAATGCAAATAAGTTATTACTATAAGTGATAATTATATATATACATAAGTATCACACATATGTATTTATATGGTAACTTTAGAAAGGACAGTAAGATGCTGTGGAAGAGTTAAAACAGCCTTATACTGAGTATAAAGGATGAGGCAGAATTCATCAGGGGAAGAGTCGGCTAAGAACGTTCCTGATGAGCCAATGATCTGAGGGGGGAAGGAGCTTATTCTGTTTAAGGAAATTCAAGTGTGATGGGATGGTGGGGCAGAAAGGAAGAGAGGTGGATGATAAGGCTAGAAATTTAGGCAGAGTCAATTTTCCAAGGTTAATGAGAATTTGTTAAGGAAGGATTCAGGTTTTTATATTGAATATAAAAATGTATCATTGAAAGTTTTTTGAGCAAGTAAAAGCCAAGATTTAATTGAAAGATTAGTTGTAGGACTGCCATGGGGGGGAGCAAGAAGAGAACAAGAATAAAGGTTGGTTCTTTACTAGAGGCCTATATGTATATTGGCTGTGTGAGAAAGAAAAGGAGAAACTGAGGTGACTAATTCTGCCATTGTGTTTGGTAGCAATGCTTTTCACTACTGGTGCTGATGGTATACAAGTTAAGTGTATATAGTATGTATCAGGCATTGTTCTAGGTGTTACACATACTTAATTTAATCTTTTCAAAACCCCTTCAAGGTATGTGTAATAGCCATTCCAAAAATGATAAAACTAAGATTCAGGGATGTTCAATAATTTACAGAAGAATAATATCAAGAACATGGTAGAGTGGGGATTTAAGCCTAGGGCTGTCTTGCTACAAATTAGATATTCTATTTAATATGCTAATGATTACACAGTGATTGCATTTTATGCATTATATCAAATCAGATTTCTGATGTCCAGAACACTTCAAAACATGGATTACTTCAGACAAATGGGCTTTAGAAATCTAAAACGTAGATAAGAGCCCAGAACTTCATGAATATTTTGTTCCTCAGTTTTTATTTTTGTTTGGTTTTCATTTCCCTGTTCAGTGCCCTCTTCCTTTCATCCCAGTGTTACCAGCCTGGCATGCAGCATTTTACCATGTTTATGCTAGAGGCAGAGGCATGGCTGTAGGACTCAGCAAGAGGCTACCATATTCAATCAATAGTCTTGAAAGGTGGAAGTCTCAGAACTGGAACAAGTCACAAGCCTCCCCGAGTCAGTGTGAGAGTAGCTGCCCTGTCAGTCTGGTACTCTAAAAATCCTATACGTCATTCACTGATCCTTCAGAGCCATTGGAGCAATACTGGAGAATGCTGAAATGAAAGCAATGCTTTCTGTTCGTGGTTTTGAAATATCTGGCATTTCTTACAGTTCCTAGCTAGCAGCATGCTCTTTTTTATCTTTACAATAACCCTTCCAATAACCCATAGAGTTTGCATTGGGAAAATACATGGAACTTAATTTTAAATTGCTTTGTGTTTCTAAGTCATTAAAGCAAAGTTACTTCCATTGCTAGTTTTCTCAGGACAATTATGTGATAAATTAGTGATAAAATTTGTGTTGAATGTTATCTTGTCAATACAATGAGGGGCTTGGATGACAACTGCCATCAGAGCTAGATGATCACAAGCAGTAAGGAAGCATGTGGAAGATTCCCTAGAAAGGAGCTTCCTATTGTTTTTCTTTACTTCCTCTGTTCCTAAATTAAGCTTACAACTCTTTACAGGAAGATATCTGCTAACTCACAGTCTTTGGTACGATTCTAGTCTACTGGCTAAGACGAAGTTGATTTGAGTGGAATTTTTAAAAAATTGACTTTTGGGTTTAGTGTCATGTGCAAACAGGATATTCACATTACACTGAATAAACTGATAGACATGTATAATAAATAGTAATATTATAACACATAATTATTCACTCATGTGATTGCAGTTTGACTATACAGAACTTTGTAATTGTTAGGGCTCATAAAATAACTACAATTTAAATATGCATTTATGACAATTTCAAAGACTAATTAAGCATAATCACAGAATATGCCATGAAAATTATAAGCTTTTAAGGGTCCACTTTAGATACAGTTCATTTCTTCTCTTCAGATGCTCTTCAAATATGTTTCCTTTTTAGGTTTTTATAGCCAAACTGAAGATCATTCTATTTTAAGAAACTTGTCCTTCCACTTTCTTGATGTTGATGATGTTGAAGATACTTATAATATTCATCTACCTGAAAAGTATTTTATTCATTTAAAGATGGTGTCATTTGCATATTTTAATTTTATTTTCATTTCCCCTACAGAGCTATTTCTAAAACAAAGATGTAGCACATAGCTGTATAAAATCACAACACACACACACACACACACACACACATACGTGGAATCTATTAAAAATGTATTGGGTTTTCTTTATTGTTAAGTGTTTGTATAGCTACTGTTGTCTTGAGTTGATGCTGTAGCAACAGAAATAATGAAGTATCAAGAAGGAATTATTTTTACAAAATATCCTATAGGATATAAAAGATTTTCATGTAATTTGTGAGTAGTCCCCAAGTGTTTAATTATTTCAATCACTTAACTATAGAATTCCCTTCTGTAACAAGTAATATTACTACATTATTAAAATAGTCTTGAAAGAGCTTCTTATGTGATGTCAGGAGAAAGGAAAGCCAGAATTTTTTTTGGCTACAGTGCCCTTTTCAGTTTGCAAAGCACAAGTTCTTCAACAAATGAAATCAATAACATGCTTTTGATCAAGTGAAAAAAAATTCTGATTGTTTATGCTATGAAAGTTTCACTTTATTATAAGAATTTGCACCTCTAGGGGCATCTGTGTGGCTCAGTAGGTTAAGAGTCTGACTTCCGTTCAGGTCATGATCTCTGCGTCCCTTGGATTAATCACTGCGTGGGGCTCCCCATGCAGCAGGGAGCCTGCTTCTCTCAATCCCTCTGTTCCACTCCCTGCTTGTGCTCTCTCTCTCTCTCATGTAAATAAATAAAATCTTCAAAAAAATAATTTGCATGTCATGAAATAAAGTGAAATATTTATATTTTCTGATGAGGTGTAATTAATCACATATAATGAAACTAATTTTTTTTGCTTCTCTTTTAGATTTTTCTTTTATTGTCAGTGTTCAGTTAAAGACTATACTTGTGCTTAAAGATCTTTAAAAGTAATTTTTTAAAAGGAATAAAGGTAGAGAGATGGATTGCAGTTCACAAGAAACATGATACATCCATCTTTGCTTGAGGGGAAACGCAGTCTGCCCTTTCTAGGTAGGACATAGTTGAGATGGGGCAGATCATTTCCTTAAAGGAATGCTTTTAGAAATGTACTGTACAGATGAAATTTAAGGAAAAAATAACTTTTTATAGATTACCAGGCATTCCCCCTGCCAGACCCCAAGTTACTCTAAATATGTAATACTATGCACAGAGCTGGGGGTGCTGGCGTGGTTCAGTCAGTTAAGCTTCTGCCCCTGCTCCACAGAAACCTACTTCTCCCTCTCCCACTGCTGCTCCCCCTGCTTGTCTCTCTCTCTGTCTCACACAAATATAAATAAATAAATCTTTAAAAAACTATGTACAGAGCTAGATTACATGTTCCACAAGGTAACAAGGTAATAATCTTACTTGCATCCTACTTGTTCACTTCTGTATTCTTAGTTCTTAATATATAACACCTTTCTCATTTTATTTATTTTTATTTTTTAAAGATTTTATTTTTAAGCAATATCTATATCTAACATGGGGCTTGAAATTGTAGCCCCAAGATCAAGACGTGCATGCTCTACCAACTGAGCCAACCAGGTACCCCACACCTTTCTCATTTTAGGTACATGAATATGATATTTGAAAGAACAAATAAATGAAAAAATAATTTCAAACATTAATAATTTTGGGTATTAAGGAGGGCACGTATTGCATGGAGCACTGGGTGAGGTGCATAAACAATGAATTGTGGAACATACAAAAAAATTTAATTTAATTTAAAAATGCTATTATAAATTTTATCTGCTTAAATGAAATCTAATGAATATTATAACTTGTAGAGAAATATATTACCTGTATTCTGCAATACTTAAAAATATTTATATTGTTCCCAATTTTACTTTTCATACATCTTTATTAAAATATATTTGTAAATACATACATACATACATACAGAATGCATCCCTGATCTTTAAAGTTCTTTAGCTTTTTTTAAAATCAGTTATTTCAAAACTTTTCAGCATGTAACATATATCCCATATATGATGTGTGTATATTTTTAAGTTTTTAGTGGATTTATTTCATAATTAAGACCTATATTTAATATTTTAGTATTTCTTTTTTTATTTTTAAAAGCAAGAGCATGCAAGCAAGGAGGGGTGCTGAGGGAGAGGTAGAGAGAGAATCCTCAAGTAGACCCCCCACCAAGATCCCCACTTGGATCTCCATCTCATGACCTTGAGATCATGACCTGAGCTGAAACAAAGAGTCTGATGCTCAACCGACTGAGCCACCCAGGCACGCTAATATTTTTTACTATTTCAGATGAAAGTTATTATTTAAAATCAGTTTTGGGGCACCTGGGTGGCTCAGTTGGTTAAGCATTTAACTCTTGATTTCAGCTCAGTTCATAGTCTCAGGGTCATAAGATTGAGTTCTGCATCATGCCATGCCCTGAGTCTGAAGTCTGCTTAAGATTCTCTCTCTCCCCCTCTCCATATGCTCCTCCCCCTGTTCACAATCTCTCAATAAATAAATAAATAAATAAAGTGAGATTAGTTTTTACTGAAGATCACTATACTAACAAGGAATAAATATGAAAAATACATACAATACAATGGCACATACAAAAAAATTAATAGGTCAAATGTATCCTATTTTCATATGTGATTGCAGATTACATAAAACAGCATATCATAATTAAAAGTCGCTGTATAATAATAAGCAGAAATCAGAAAAGTCTGAAGAATAGGATTCAAATCCTGACTTCGCTAAGTAAATTCAATAAACAATACACTTTAGGGGGTGGGCTTTATCCTCAAAACCACTAATAACTATTCTTTGGTCTTTCTATGTAAGGTGATATTTATTTGAGCAACATAAAAAATATTTTAATGTTATTAGAATTATATAATTTACAATTAGTGAAAAGGTTTTCTTCAAAATAATGAAGAGTAGACTTCCAAAGCAAAGTGAACTATTTCATCAATACTAAATCTAAGCAGATTTACTGAAGACTGAATAAAGTTTCCAACTAGATATTATACTATTCTAAGCAGTTAAAGACAAATTGCATTTTAGTTGGATCTAAAGTTAAAAGAACCTGAAGAGGGGCGCCTGGGTGGCTCAGTGGGTTAAAGCCTCTGCCTTCGGCTCAGGTCATGATCTCGGGGTCCTGGGATCGAGCCCCGCATCGAGCCCCGCATCGGGCTCTCTGCTCTGCCGGGAGCCTGCTTTCTCCTCTCTCACTGCCTGCCTCTCTGCCTACTTGTGATCTCTATCTGTCAAATGAATAAATAAAATCTTAAAAAAAAAAAAAAAAAGAACCTGAAGAGATTTCCAAATATATAGATAGAGATGGAATTCAGTTTCTTCTCCAGATTTTTATTTGAAAGGAAAATAAGCTGATTATCAATTATAAAGTAGTGTTTCTATTTTTACTTCTGGTAATGGATAGAAATAAATGAGGATAACTAAATGATGAGGATACAGAGAATAACATAAAAGGTAGAAGATGCTTTTCAAATAAATATATTGCAATTGAACTAGGAGAAAATTAATGAAGTTAAAATTAGGTTTTATTATATAGAGTTGCTAATTAAGACATATATGCATATATTTACATGCACAAATAGACATCTGTATGAACACTGGCTGCATATACTAATCCAGAAGAAAGGTTATTTTTTAAGTAGTAAACTCTATAACCCTAGTTTATATTGTTTTGAAAATCTACCTTTTCCACAGATCATATGTATACTTATATTATGATCATCATTATCATATTAACTTTTACATTTTAAATTTTGATAAATTGACACAAAGCTAGAAAAAGCATAAATAAAATATAGACAACAATTAGGATATCATCTTCATTAGTAAAGTTTGTTTTGTTGTATGTTCTGATGGATACCACTGTAGGATACAGTAATATACTTTTCTCCTCTTTGGCAAGTGCATTGTTATTGATTATTCAGAAGGATTATGGGGAAGGATATTATTGAATACTGAAAACTTGAAATCCCAACTTTTCTCAAAGACTCTAAAGCTTGGTTTTTAAGTAACTAATGATGCTGTGTGTATTTGAATGGCGTGCTTCCATAGGTAAGAAGCCTTTAGTGATTTGTGATGGGTTAGTTGTCAGCAAACTGAAACATCTTTGACTTAAAAAAGAATATATTTTACTAGGTCATTTAGAATCAAAAGTGAACAGTTGGAGGAACTCACTTGAAATTCATCATAGTAAATTGACATTCTTTTCTTTTACTTTTGAAGTCATAAGATGCCCCGAGGATTATTGCTTCACTTTATTTCAAGAATGAGAAATATGAGTGATATATTCTAGCTTAGTACAAATAAAACTTGGTAATAAATATAACTTAAGATAACCAAAATCAAGATCTATAAACTTCTCTTCATAAATATATCTTTTGGCAGCCTGGAAAGCAGAAATAGGAATCAATGGAGCCTTCGGTTCCAGGCCAAAATAAAAGGAATTTTCTGATAGATCAATAGATGAAAAACTTACCAACTCTAAGAATCAGCTTGGGTGAACAGAATAACATAAGACAACCATCAACTCTTCATTCAGTGGTATTCTCCAATATCAAAATAGGTTTACCATATTGACCAAAGTTTTATCATAATTTTATCATAATCTACATATTTTATCATAATCTGATTGATTTTATCATAATTTTATCATAATCTATAAAAAATTTTATCATAATTTACAGTGCCCTTTACCTTATTTTTAAAAGCCAATATAATTATATTAATTTAGAACCCCATTTTATGTATCTATTCATCAGCTGATGGGCATTTAAGTTATTTACACTTTGGGGCCATTGTGAATAATCCTGCTATGAACATTTGTATATAAGTTTTTGTGTGGACATAATATTTTCTTCTTCTCCTCTCCTTCTCCTTCTCCTTCTCCTTCTCCTTCTCCTTCTCCTTCTTCTTCTTCTCTCTCTCTCGCTCTCTCTCTTTTTTTTTTCCGGCTATGTAACCAGGAATGAAGTGATTATGTAGTAATTATAAGTTAAAGATTCTGAAGACCTATCAGACTGTTTCTCGATGTAGCTGCACCATTTCACATTCCATACAAGAGTGTCTAAGGTTTGAATTTTTCTATATCCTTGCCAATAATTTTTTATTGACTTTCTTCTTGATTATAGCCACCTCATGGGTGTGAAGTAATGTATTCTGGTTTTGATTCGTATGTCCCTAATCTTAATTAAATTCAGCATCTTTTCATGTGCTCATTGGATATTTTTATATCTTCTTTGGAGAAATATCTGCTCTGCTCTTTTGCCCATTTTAAATTTTTAATTTGTTTTTTATTGTTGAGCTATAAAAGTTCTTCATATATTGGAGATTTTTCTCTGGGCTTAGCATAAATGGCTTTACGTGCAATAGTAAAAACCCCCGTGAGATAGGTAAAACTATTGTCCTCATTTTATAGATGAGAAAACCAAGATAAAAGATTAAATGTCTTGCCACCAAAGCCACCCAGCTAGTGAATTGTAGATACTGAATTTTAATATAAAGTACAAATATTAACCACTATGTATTACTGCCTTGGGTTTTACTTACAAGATTACAATGATTGAATTACTTTATTGAAAATAATATATTATACAAAGAAGAAGGTAACTTTTCAAAAGTTATTTTTAAAAACACGACTGGAGAAGGTACATGTTTTGGCTTCAGTTTAAGTAAAATAGTGTGGGATAATGCAATCAATGTCAAACATGGACCATGTATGTATTTTAAGAAGCATAAAGTGCAAGGCTAATGAAAGGCATCATTATATTTTTATCAACACACTACGTTTACTTCTAATTTTAGAAGACCAGGTGTTGCTACCAACTATCTAATTCTTCCACTTCTTGAATCAGTCATCCTCTATTTTTATTATTATTAGATTTTTTTTTCTGTTAAATACCTTCTTTTATAAATTGTCTTCTTGGTTTTGCACTGATACAATTTAACCAAAATGTTTTTCTCTCTTTTCACTTCTCCATCACCATCTACTCTGCAGTATAATCTTAAATTTCCTGTAATAATTAATTATGAGAAGGAGACGACTCAGCTTAGTTGGCACTGAGGCCTTTAAATAATGATGGAAGATCAAGTTTGACTGGAAGTTACACTTTGAGGGTTTTTCAGGGTACTTGGGAATTAAGAAATATTTGTTTATCTTCTATCTACCTGTTCCTCATTCTTTCTCTCCACTATACACCCATAACTCAAGGCATACTGTCTAATGGAGAATAGACAGTCTACAAAATAAATCCAGAAAGAAATTTAGTAGGCTTGTTTGATCTAGGTTTCATCTGGTATCATCATTCAAAAATAACTTACCTGGAGAGAGAAAGAAGACTTGCTGCATGCCAGTACTAAACAAATTCCTAGTGATAAGGTTCCTTTTGATCTAGACAGAAAAAAATGGAACCCCTATATGTTTCAATAGACAAAGAGCAGAGCAGGCTATACAAAGATGCTAAACCTTTAGGACATGTTAAGTGCCCCAGGCCTTTATATTTTGGAACAAAATATAGAAGCAATGGTTACCTGAGTAATTTGGACAGCTTGACTGTTCCTAAGATGTAAGAAATGAGGTCCCCAAATATTATAATCATATTTCCATATCCAGATGAGGATTTCCTCCTTTCAACATCACCAAATTTCTTATTGAACCTTATTTTATACTGGCTTACTACTACTACTACTACTACTACTACTACTACTACTATACAAGATGGGAAAGTAGGTAAAAGTGACTTAAAACACTTTCTGAAGTTAAAACATAATGCTAATACAAGCAAAAAATCATGAGTACAAATCATGAGTCACACAAATATATATTGAGCACATGCCATATAATTTTTCCTATGAATGGGAGCATCAGCAGGGTGGTAAACTAGTGTAAAGAGACCAAAGTCACTAAGAATTAGAATGCTGAAACAAACTTGCAAAGTTAAAGACAAAGCCAATTAATGTCCTACAAGGCATTAAACTTTAAACATTATTGTTTCTCTTTTCCACAGGCAGAAATTATTTGCAACTATCATTATTCTTCAAGTTAATATGTAATTCCACAGAGCTTAAGCTGTAATCAATAGAAATGATGAATCAAATGAACATATATTCTCCTGGAAAATTAAATAATTCTTCAATGGTGACTTTCATGTTCCAATATGACATTAAGATGATATACAATCATCCATGTATCTTATTTATAAGTGTTGCTTAATATTTATTAGCTACCTAGCAAGCAGAAAGGACAAGCAATTATAATTTCTTCACAATTATACCAAAATAGTATTACTAATTAGAAAAGATTACTATAAACCAAAAATATTCTTATTATATATTAACTATTCTAATCCTAACAATGCTATGAGATGGGTGGTATCCTTACAGTCAAAGAAACTGAAGCAAAGAAAAAGTTAATTAACTCACTGACCTATACTCATTCATGAGTATATGGAGGCAGAATTCAGATTAGGGGAATTAGCTGATAAGTCTATAACTATAACTATTGCCCTATATTGCCTCTCACTAATTCTCCTTCTTATATCCTGATTCCTCCTCAACTATTTTAGTGCCAAAAGAGCATCTCCGTTCCCATCAGCACTTCCTAAAATGACCTCAAAGAGCAATATAATATCATTAATGATGATGATGATGATTGTTCAAATATTGGCATTTTGAAAAGTAATGTAAGTGTAAATAAAAGCATCTTAACAATGTAATTTTTGATCTGTAGTTGACACTTAAAAATTTCAAGTTTTCTTATAATCACAATACCAACACAAGAACCCTAGCACCTGCTCTCCATACCAGAATACCATCCCTAAGCAACTCCAAAGTAGAAATATTGAATCCCCATTGCTGTATGGATTCAGTTTGCACTAAGGCATAGAAAAGCTATGACCAAATTGACCAGTGACCCCCACAGTTTGAAAATCCAGTTGTACTTTTCTGTCCCAATTTTCTGATGTGTCAGACCCTAATGAACACTTTCTTCTTTAGAGCGCTTCTAACCTTGAATTTTGGGGCAGCCTTCATTCCTGTTTTCCTTTCTCTCTTACCATTGACTGAACCTGACTTCTTCCCTTTTGCCTAGAGTTCACTACTCTGTTAAATATTAACTTCTATTTCTTTTTCTCCCCATCTAATTCATTTTAAAATATTTTATAATGTAATATTTGAAATTCATCTGTAATATTTTCAAATATTTTGTTTTTAAATGTTTATTCATTTTAAGCAGTTTGTTTTATAAATTTTGAAACTTAGAATATATATTAATGTTATAAAGTATAATACTCAATTAACTTTCTATGATCATGGTACCTAACTTAAAAAATCAAACTTCTTAAGTACAATTCTACCTGTGCACTCCATGAAATACTTTCTACCTGTTGTTCCCTCAGTGATAAACATTATTCTTGGAGGATAATAAGAATTTTGTGTTTTAAACACATGTATTTATGACTTATTTACTACACATGCATGTATCCCTAAATATATATTATTTAGTTGTGCTTGTTAGCCACCTAACTTAAGAAAAGTAAATAATAAAGTGCTATTTTTACTCCACTGAAAAATATGACAATACAATTTTTATAAAGCCTGACAATGGGGCACCAGGGTGGCTCAGTTGGTTAAGAATCCGCCTTCAGGTGAGATCATGATTTTTGGGTCCTGGGATGGGAGCCCTGCATCTGGCTCCCTGCTCAGGGGAGAGTCTGATTCTCCCTCTTTCATTGCCCCTCCCCCTGCACATATTAATTTCCTTAAATCCAAATGTGATTAAATCTATTGGCAGCTAGACATTCTTTAGTGTTTCTCCAGTAATAAATATAAACTGTTAGCATACAGTGATTTTGCAATCTGGTGCCTACCTGCTTTTCCAGTTATGTTACCAAATTTCCCTGGACCTCTGCTACCCTGCTATATTCAATACTTATAGCTCCACACCATTCCCTGCATCACTCTGTGTCCTCACACACTATTCTCCTTCTACTTATGCCTTTTGCTGGGGCACCTGGGTGGTTCTGTGGGTTAAAGCCTCTACCTTCAGCTCAGGCCATGATCTCAGGGTCCTGGGATCCTGGGATCAAGCCCTGCATTGGTCTCTCTGCTCGGCAGGGAGCCTGCTTCCCTTCCTCTTTCTGTGTACTTGTGATCTCTGTCTGTCAAATGAATAAATAAAATCTTTTTTTAAAAAAAGCCTTTTGCTTTTCCTTCTATATGTTACCAAAATTACAATTTAATTTTCAACCCTAAAATATAACTTAAGTTAAATGTTCACTTACGTATCTCCTAGCCATCCTGAAAACTTTTTCTATGCTTTCATGTAAGCTTGTCCTTTCATCTGTTGTAGAACTTATTATACTTTATGTGTATTATTTATTCCTAATTTCCATGAGACATTAGTTTTTCTAAAACTTAGAAGCTACTGGTTTACTTCACCTACAACTTGAAAAAATGTATTGATTTGATTGAATGATAAGGCAAGTGAACGGATCATAGAATAAGTTTATGAATGAGAGAAAAAGGGGAATAAAATCCCACGCAATATTTGAGAAAAGGAAAAAATAGGAACAGGGTTAGGATTTGGAGGCAGTCTTCACACTGAGTTTGAAATAACCAAGTTTCACTAAATAGGGAGGACAGAACTTTGAGATCTGTTGCATGGATTTTGAATACTATGAAATAGTTTCAGAAATAATTATAAACCTGGATTAATTCAACTATACCAACTCTCAGTCCATATACAATAACATTTATGTAGCAAATGCTCATTTGAAACACCTAAGATATTGCTGTGCAAGACTGAGATCTGCTGAACAGAACCCTATTATTGCACTCACATTGATGAATGGGGATTATAGGATTATATCTGCATTAATAGATGTCCTACAAGACACATGCTTTACAAATCATGTTGCTGACAATAAGAGTGACTTGACTTGCTGTGTAACTTTATCTTATCAGATTTTAGTAAGGTGTTTGATAATGTTTCTTTTTACTGAAGAAAGAGGTTTCTAATTTATTCCAAAGAAAAATATTGTCATTGCAACCCTGCTCTAATTTTTTACTGGCTAGATTTTCTTATGGAAAAGAAATACATGTCCCCTGTTACTTGGTCAGTAAAATCATTTACATTTTCACATACAGAAGTCTCATTATTAGCCAGGTTGGTGCTGAAACAGCATGAGGCATTAATTGTTATGCAGAAATAGACTTATGAATAAGCTAAAATGGGATAGAGGTTAACATTTATGACTGCTTATGTATTTGTATATTTAATGTTCCTGTTTATTTCATGTGGAGCCATTATTTTATGAGTGCATACAGAGGAGAATTTGTGTTTGTGAGGGGTTTTGTGTCAGAGATAATATGTGAACAAACAGTTATGTTTGCTGACCTTCATCTTTTCCCCCTAAGAACATTTGTGAATGAAAAATTAAGTGGACAAAATTTTTTTTCATTCACTGTTATTCTTTGTTCTGTGACTATGTTTGGTATAAAGGGGTATATTTGTACACTCAAGACAGTCAGAAATTTATGTAAAATCTAGTATTTTCTAAGAATATGTCAAAACAAATACAAATCCCCAAGAAAATCCATTTATGCCTTACTATATTACTCATCAGCTTAAGTTCTTAAATTTTTTCAACCGAAAGATATTTTTGCAGTAATTTTTTTACCCCCTTTTTACTTTCTTATATGTGTGAAGTAATGTTGCCTAATACTTCATGGTGACATTAATTTAAGAATGTCATTTTCATTATACCATTTCATTGGGTTCTGCCTGAATATCTGTTAAGTAACACTGTAAACTACAAATGGACTAATGATTTGTGTCTTTAAACATTTATTTACTTTCTTAACTTTCTGTTAACAATGGGGTTAACCTAGGATTTACCTATTGTCTTCCAGGGTTTAGAGGTAGACAAGCTTACATATGTTTTAAATGAGTGGGAATTCTAGTAAAGAGAGTAAGCACTGTTTTCATATCTCCTTTCACAAAACTCTCCAAAATGAATAGAAAAATGCAGAATAAAAAGGAAAGTTCATCTGCATTTGAGCTAGTGAATCATAATAACTCAATAATGTAAACTCTTAAAAAAAGAAACTGCCAAATCAAGTAAAAATTAGGCCCAATGTAAAAGGAAATCACCAATTTGACATATTTCATCTTTAGTTTATATCATTATACCAGCAGGCAGATAGTGTGAGAAAGTGAATTCTACTTTGGAGGTGTGAAAGGACATCATTAGGCCATCAAAAAAATAAGGGCACCCCATTTTTTCCCATCAGCTAAGTAGTTAAAGTAATGGAAGAAGTAGAACTGAAAGAAACATATTCAACCTTTTTTGGGGGGGAGGGGGTAACCAGTTATAACCTAAACTTGAAGATGAGGCAGGACCAAATAGAGAACAGAAATATCTGAGTACATTGTTTTGGACAGTGGGCTCTGAATATTGCTTCAGGCTTCCCTAGTTTGCTTACCCAGATGGGTTGAAGTCTCAGAACATTTCCCTGAACTTCCTATTAGACCCTCCTGCAGAGCTGGCCTTGGCTGTGTGATGGGGGAGTCCATCTATTTGCAGAGAAAATTGGTGTCACTAATGTACCCAGTATGCATTTTCCTGCCATCTGTCTTATTTACCTTTTCTACTCAAGCAACTTGACCACTGAACAAAAAACAACAAATCAACAACCCATGCAATCAGTTTAAAGTTCATAGTTAGAATTCAATCTATGTCAGGTAAAAAAAGAGGAATCAGTACTTGCTTGGGCAGCACACATACTAAAATTGAAGTGATACAGAGAAGATTAACTTGACCCCTGTGCAAGGATGGCATGCAAATTTGTGAAGTGTTCCATATTGAAAAAAAAAAGAATCAGTTATGGAAAATTGGAAGCATCTGTTCTGGACATAAATCAATTCCAGATACCAGATAAAAATGTTTCCATTTGATAGTAATTATCATTATCATCACCACCACCATCATCATCATCCTCATCTGCAACAACAAGCACAAACCATACAAATAATGAAAGACATAAATATTGCATATAAGATATGTAGATGCTTTGAACGAATATTCTACTTAGTATAGAAAAAGGAGTAAAATTTCCAGAGCTCTTTTCTTTTCTTTCTTTTTTTTTTCAGAGCTCTTTTTATTGAGTGTAACATTGAAATACAGAATAGCCAAACCTCAGATACTTGCTACCCCTGGGGCAAAATGCCAACTTAGCCCATGATGGTGCAAGACAAGTTTGTCCATTTCTTCCAGTTTTATAATTCAGATACATACTACTAAGACACAGAAGTTGTATTTCCAAAAGTTCATAGAGTACAAAATATTGCTCAGAATTGTAAATAGTTTGTATGTTTGATTACAGAGTATGTGAGAAATATTGTTGAATTAAGAGCTGGAAAATTAGTAGACGATTATCTCTGAAGGGATTCTGTTATCATAATAAATAACGTGAATATTGCTCCTATAATTGAACAGGAGACCTTAAAAGATTTTAGGTATGAGAATTCTACAAACTGTGTCTTACAGAGATGAGAGAGAGGAGAATGTAGTTAATTGATTGGCGGGAGGAAACCCTAGAAGAAAAAATTGCTGTAGGCCACCACAGTAATCTCTTTAGGAGGTGGCTGTATTTGACTCTTAGGAAGGAGGATTTTGGAAATGTTACAGAAGCAAAAAGCTCCAGAAGAGATTAGACATTAAGTCCAGTTGAGCCTGACCTTTAATTACATTGTATTATTGTGGTTGACTCTAAACGATATTAGGTTTGTGGTTTCATGTAAGGAGTCCAGTTATCGAGAACATCTGCAATTAACTAACATCAAGTGACTGTATAAAGATATCTTTTGTGAAGTACTAGTAAAGGAAGAAAAGTAAACAAATAAATAAACAAGTCATTTACTTTGTTTCTTCTTCATGTAACATTCAATTTTATGTCCAGTCAAAAATAAACAATGTATATAAAAGTCCATGCTGTATGAGACAAAATGCAAGTAGCATTTTGGGAGAAAATATTTAAAACTCTTAATTAAAAAAATATTACCCTTAATAACATGAAACAGATTTACAAGTTATTTTTTTAAAATGAGTCAATGAATTAAAAAATGTGACAAAACATAAAAACCAAGGAAACCATTGTACTAAAATTTAGCGCCAATTATATAAACAAAAATTAGAACAAATGTGCTATTTTACTTTTCTCCTATGAGGTTATCACAAATAAATCAATAACATCTAAGTCTAATAGCAGTCTTTGGGAAGGTGAAGTTAAATACAGTATTTCAATCATTGTTGTTAAGAATATAAGTTCTAGAAGCCATTTGGTCATACATACTTATCAAAATAGCAAGTGTGGGGTGCCCCACAACAAATCAATCCTAATTTTAGGAATCAATGCTATAGAAATACACATAAAGGTACAGATGTATAGACAATAAAGTACACTTCAGATATGTTAGTAAAGTAAATCACTGAAATAACTACCTAAACTATCCATAAGCCTCACATGTGAAGTAAAATATAGTGCTATGCTGCTACCACAATGTGACAGAAGGATAATTTACTGACATCAAAAGATATCTGAGACATAATGTCATACCGAAGGAAAAATTAAAAAAAAATTTTGCAGAAAACAGTAGATAGCAGAAAAATGGTTTTGTGTATATTTGTGTATATACATGTATTTTTATGCCTGAGTGTAGGTATGTTAGTGAATAGATACTTATACAGAAAGGGAAGGAGAGAGCATGACAAAATTAATTATCCTCCAAACTTTGTAGTTTCTTCATGTTTGTTAATAACTTTAGTTCTTTTATGTTTGTTTAACTTTAGTTCATTTATGTTTGTTTTATATTTGAGTTGGGCACATAAATATTTACAATTATTTTATCTTCTTGTTGGATTATCCATTTTATTATTATATAATGTTCTTCTTTGTCTCTTGTTACAGTATCTGTTTTAAAGTCCATTTTGCCTTGTATAAGTATTACTACTTCAGCTTTCTTTTGATGTCCATTTGCATGATAGATGTTTCTCCATCCCCTGACCTCCAATCTACAGATGTCGGTAGGTCTAAGATGAGTCTTTTATAGGCAGAATATAGATGGGTCCTGTTTTTTGTTTTTTATCCATTCTGTCACCCTATGTCTTTTTATTGGAGTATCTAGTCCACTTACATTCACAGTAATTATTGCTAGTAGTTGTTGCTAGTAGTTATTGCTACATCTTTATTGCCATTTTATTACCTGTTTTGTAGTAGTTTTTGAAGATTTTCTTTGATCCTTTCTTGTCTTTCTCTCTTTTGTGGTTTGCTGGTTTTCTTTAGTGATATATTTGGATTCCTTTCTCTTTACTTTTTGCATATTTATTGGCAGGTTTTGATTTGTGCTTAGCATTAGGTTTGTATATAATATGTTCTGCATATAGCAATCTATATTAAGTTGATGGTCACTTAGGTTTGAAACCATTGTTTATTCTTCTTCTCCTCACATTTTAGGTATATGGTGTCATATTTTACATCCTTTTATTTTGGGAGTTCCTTGACTGATATTTTACAAAAATATTCATTTCTTCACAGCTTTGTATTTCCTACCTTCATACTGTCACCTTTGGTCTTTCCTTTCCATTGAGTCCCCTTTAATATTTCTTGCAGAGCTGGTTTAGTGGTCATGAACTCCTTTAGTTTCTGTTGGTCTGGGAAACTCTTTATCTCTCCTTCTATTGCTAGACAGAGTATGTGACTACAGATTTTTCCCATTCAGCAATTTGAATATATCCTGCTACTCTCTTTTGGCTTTGAAAGTTTCTGCTAAAAACCTCCTGATAGCCTTATGGGGGTTTCCCTTATATGTAACTGTCTTCTCTCAGTGCTTTTAAGTTTTCTTTCTTTATCATTATATTTTGCCTTTTTAATTATAATATGTCTTGGTGTGGATCTGCTTTTGTTGATTTTGTTGGAGATTCTCTGGGCCTCCTGGGTCTGGATGTCTGTATCCTTCCCCAGATTATGGATGTTCTCAGCTATTACCTCTTCAAACAAATTTTCTGCCCCATTTTCTCTCTCTTCTTCTTCCTGGACTCCTATACTGTGAATGTTATTACATTTGCTGGAGTCTCTGATTTCTCTAAGGCTATTCTCATTTTGCATAATTCTTTTGTCTCTTCTTTGTCCAGCTTGATTACTTTCTGTTACTCTGTCTTCTAGATCATTATTTTGTTCCTCTGCTTCTTCCAGCCTGCTATTCATTCTATCAATCTTGTTTCTCATTTTGTTTATTGAGCCCGTTATCTCTGTTGTATTCCTTATCTCTGTGTTAATGGTTTCACTCATGCCTTCCACACTTTTCTCAAGTTCAGTAAATATTTTTATCATCATTACTTTAAATTCTCTATCATGGATGTTACTTATATCTGTTTCACTTAAATCTCTGGCAATAGCTTTGGCCTGTTGTTTCATTTGGAAAAAATTCTCTGTCTTTTCATTTTATCTAAGTCTTTGTGCCTGCTTCTGTGTGTTAGGAAAGTATGTCTCCTGTTCTTGAGAGTGTGGCCTTATGAAAAAGAGGTCCTATAGTAGCCTGAAGTGTAGTGTCCCCTGTTCCCCAGAGCCTGGTACTTCAGGGAGTGTCTCCACTGTATGCTGTTTGTGCTCTGCTATTGTGTTCTGTCTACTTTATCTTTTAGGCCAGTCCTCTGCAGAGGCTCACTTTTCCTTTTGTGGGAAGTATTTGGTCCCTTACCTGAATATGGCACATTTTAACTATGTGTGCTCTGGTCTGCTTGTGAAATGAGACCTGTCACTGCTACTCCCCGAACCAAGACCTACAAAACTCTGGTTGGAAGACATAGTAGGAGTATGGACCAGATTTGGGCTGGTCCTCAGGTAGAGGGAAACTGCCTTGCTGTGACTGAGGCAGTCATGACTAGGAAGGGCAATTCTTCCAGGGCATGTGGAGGGCTTGGTGTAGGCAAGTTAGGTTCCTTGAGATGGTGCTGTGTTTATGCTGGGCAGCAGGGGAGGAAATGGCACCTGCCAATTGCTTTGCTTCCAGAGGAGTCTCTCTGTGAATGCTGCCTTTCTGGGACATGTTTCAAGATAAGCAAATAACATCCCTATTGTGTGCCCTAGACCCTCTTTAGATCACTGTTTCTATGCTGTATGTCTGCCGACTCTTTGCCCTGCCTTCTATCCAGGAGCAGCCCCAATACCTTTGGGCTCTAACTGAGCCAAGCCTGCTGATCTTTAGAGCTCTAGACTTTAAGCCCCACAGTTGCAAGAACTCATGAAATTTGGCTTCTCTTTCTTTCCAACCCAACTGCTATGGGGATTTGTTTTCCACATTAGCTCCCCTCCATGTGCTAATTTTAATCTCACCCCTTTCCATGACCTAGGCTCCCTCCCCACCACAGCAGCCACTATCGGTTTCTCTTCTAACTTGCATTTTCTACCTTCTAGATTGTGGCCTCTTTTCTACCTTTAACTGTGGAGTTTGTTTTTCCAGGCTTCAGGTCAATTTCTGAAGTGTTTTGGATGATTTGATAGTTTCCTACTTGTGTTGTGGATGAGGTCTTCCTACTCCACCACTGTATTACCCTCTGAGAGATGTTTAATATATGTTTTAACTTAGTATGAAATTCTTTGTGGCATACTGGCCATTTGCTATGTTGTTTGCAAACACTGGAAATTTATGAAACATTGTTAAATTTTGGAGGCCAGGGTAATCCAGTAAATGTACTTTAAGAGCTTCCAGGCATCTTTGTTAGAGATGGTGAGGCAGTGTTAAATATGACAATAATTTTTCTAGAAGGAAAGTTTTTAGTGCAGTGGGATTGGCCAGACTATTTGAAGACCATAAAGGAGGGGACTCTTGACTAAGGAACTTAAGAAAGATTTCACTGTTGATTTAATGCCTCATAAGAAGCTTGGAAAAAAGGAAAGAAAACAAAGGAAAAGAAAGGAAGAACAATAGCAATGGATAGAAAGAATGTAGTAACATATTAATTACTGATAATTTCTGGATTTAATACATTGTTCTTACTAGCTTTATAAAATGTCTTTCACAAACTCAGAGGGTTTTATAATGAAATTCTGTATTTTAGCCTCATTATATAGTTGTGCATTAAAATATAGAGACTTTTATTCCATTAAAAATGTTAGAAATTATTTCCAAGACACACAGTGTTATTCATGTGATGAATAGGAACATTTTTATGATCTATATAAATGATATTTAATAAACTATTGGGAAAACATTTTGACAGTAGTAAGAAAACATCTGGATTTCAAGATAAGGTGTGTTTTTGTTCTTTTTTAAAACTCTCTCCAACAATAATGATTGCAAAGTCTGAATATGTTCTGTTTTAATAATGATGTCATTTAGTATATATTTTGTGACCTTTCTTTTCTTTACTCGGGGTATTTGCTATTAACCTCCCTTATACTGTAATTTTGAAAGAAAACTCTTTGGAATAATATTAGGCAAGATATTTTACAACTGGATTATTTATTCACTCCAGAAATATTATTTATGTGGACATAGATCCATTTTGAATAAATTCTCTGTGCATCTCAAGGTGTGCTTATTCTGCATAAATTCTGCCATAAATTAGAGGCAGTTAAGATTTTCTCTGGGCTAAAATATGATAAGTAAGCATCGAACTTGCAGTTTTAGTCCTCCTTTCTTTTCTTTTCCTTCCCTCTCTCTTTCTCTTTTGAACATCCAATGAGCTATTCCCCCTTTTAATATATCATTGTATTATACAATTATATACTACTACTTATATATAATGAAAGTAAATAATTAGTTGTCATAATTTAGTTGAAGCCATACTTAGGAGCCAGGATTTACCTTAAATAGAATGAGTACTTTTAGCTATATGTATCATGTAAATACATTAATATTTAAGATTATTTTAAGTGATATTTTGAATGTAGAGTGGAAACATAGTCTAAAAAGGGCAAATATCTATTTTAACACTGTAAAATGATAGGCAAAATACTGTAATCAACTCTATATTATTTGCTCAATTTGGAAGAAATACTGATAAATAGAAATTCACTTATTATATTGTTCAGCCTTTATTTGCCAATGGAAAAAAAGATATTAGAAACCAACATCCCCTAAACCTTTGGAAATTGATGTCTAAATCAGCTAGTGTAATGAATATCCATTGCTTTTGGTCCTTGTGTAATTAAACAAGTTATAGTTGTTGAAAAGATGCAATAACTCATAAATTGTATATATTATATATTTCATTTTATTTGTCAACAAAGATTTTTTTATTTTATTTTAGTGAAAGTTTTTTCACATTTTTTTTTCTCAAATTCTTCCCATACTAAATTTAGGGAATAAATTAACTATATAATTTTTATACTTCCCAGTTTATACATTTGACTGAAATGTTGAATCAGATCACAGAAGAAAAGGTAACTTCCCAAGGAACAAATTCTTATGTCATCTCTTCTCATACACCATTTCCCCACCATGTTCAGACTTAAGTGACAATACTAAAAACTGATAATTACAGTTTAATCTGCAACTTCTTCTTCTCATGACTCTCTGAAAATGTTTCCCAATATTTTTCCTTGGCTACTCTCACCATCCCCCGCCGTTCGCCCCTAGCATTCTGGTCTTTTTCTCTTCTCCTACTTATCTATATTCATTCAGTACTTCCATGGCCTATGGCTTCAATAATTATTCACAGACCACAACTCAAACTAAGACCTTACTTCTTATTCTGAAATCCATTCAAAATTTTCCCCATCTCCATTTGCTTTATTATGATCTATCCTGCATCCTGCTAATACAATCTTCCTATGTATAAAGCTAAGAATTCTATGAATTGCTTTTCCATTCTCTGCAGTATAAAGCCCCAACTCCTTTCAAGGTCCCTGAACACTCTTTAACAGTCTCTATTTCATCAAATCAGCATGTTTTTGGAAAATTCCAATTTTCTTCAGAGAATCTGTATTATCTACATTGCAACTTTATTGCAACATTGTTAGCTGTGCACAATGAAGACTTGTCCATTTCACCCATAACTTTCAAATGTCTAGTCAAGCATTAATGTAAGTGAATCAACTATTCAGAAATATTTGAAAGTAAGAGTAAAATTTACATATAAACACAAAATATTTTTAGTATTTTATATAAATTAAATATTTCCAGGTTTTTTTTTAAGAATACAATTATGATAGAAGAAATAAGGGAAATATCTCCTGTTCAGAACATTACCATAACTGTTTGCAGTTTTTTTGAAAACTTTTTGAAAACTTACAACCCCACTATCAACACTTCTATGGTATTTTAATTGCCAGTAAAGTGTACTTACTTGAAGTTTTGGGAGTCTTCATGAATCTATGTAAAATGACACACTTATTTAATACTTTAAAAGGTCAAAATTTTTTTTAAAAGAAGAGTAGTCAGGTAAATATTCAAAATTGTGTTATTGATCTGTGTCTACAAATGTTAGCCATCAATGGGCCTACACTGCCAACCAGTCAACTGTTTTATTGATTTTTTTTTTTTACTTAATGAGGCAAAGATTACATCAAAGCTTTATGAAGAAATACATGCTAGAGCTTCCAAAAATAATTTATACTTCTGAGATTTAAGGGAAAGTTTAAAAATCACTGGTAGTAGGGGCACCTGGGTGGCTCAGTTGGTTAAGTGTCTGCCTTCGGCTTAGGTCATGATCCCAGCATCCTGGGATGGAGCCCCACATCAATAAGCTCCCTGCTGAGCGGGAAGCCAGCTTCTCCCTTTCCTTCTACCTACCACTCCCCCTGTTTGTGCTCTCTCTCTGTGTCAAATAAATAAATAAAATCTTTAAAAATAAATAGATAAACAAACAAATAAATAAATAAATATCACTGGTAATATTATGAATATGAAAATAAATGTTTAGATCAGAACAATAAACCCATTTCTTTTGGGGATGATTTAAAAATGTGGTAATATGATAATATTCTTACCAACTGAGAAAGCTTGCTAATATAATGAAAATCTAAGTGAAATATATATATACATATATATATATTTTTTTTTTTTAATCCATCATGAGTTATATTATTTTAGGTAGACTTGAAAAGATGGAGCAAGATGTCCAAAGTATATGTAACAACTACTATCAAGTGAATTTTCATTAAAACTGAAGAAAGTATTATGTATGATAATCAGGATAGAAATTTTACCTCTTTGGAGCACCTGGGTGGCTCAGTGGGTGAGCCTCTGCCTTCGGCCTAGGTCATGATCTCAGGGTCCTGGTACTGAGCCCTGCATTGGGCTCTCTATTAAGCAGGGAGGCTGCTTCCCTTCTCTCTTTGCCTGCCTCTCTGCTTACTTGTGATCTCTTTCTCTCTGTCAAATAAATAAATAAAATCTTAAAAAAAAAAAAGAAAAAGAAATTTTACCTCCTTTGTTAATTCAATTTCAGTATTAAAGAGAATGAATGAATAATAACAAAACCATATTTAAAAGGACTTTTTATTCAAGATAAAATAAAGGCCATAACATTATTGTTTGAAAATTATAACTTTTCTCATTATTAAAAAAATACTAATTCCAGAAAATTTAGAAATTCTAAAACTAAGCAAAAATAAAAAAATAAAAATAAACCACTCAAAATATCATCACTATGATTACTTTTAAGTGTTTCATTGTAGCCCTATTTTCCTGCATATTAATTTGCTTAATTAAATTGATCATACATTGATCAATTTGGTCTTGAAGGGGCAATAAGAACATGGAGATTTTTCTCACAAATGTCCCTGTCAATCCATTTGCAAGTCCCCTATTCCTTGACCCACTGAATAAAATCAAAACAGGCACTATGGCTTTTCTGATGATTTTTAGTTAATAAAAGTTCCCCCAGGAATCCTAAGTCACAGAAATAACCTCATTTCTGTAATTAAAATGTCCAGTCTTGTCAAATACTTATTAGGTGAGTCCTGTGGAACCTTGGTGACTGCTTAATAAGTGGCAGTTCTCATGGGATGTTAAGAAAGAAAGAAAACACGTAGTGTATTTACCTATTAAAAATTCACCATGTGAGAACAGTTTGCTGATCAAGATTCTTATGCCAGTTATTTTAGTTCCTTGGGAGACTTTGGTACACAGGGTTAATCTAGGGGCATCAATTAATTGGTGTGGCAATAATGTTAAATGATCTTCTGTGTTGCTATGATAGTGTAAATTTGTAAAACTTTAAATTAACTTATTCCAGTGTTCCACTCCCAACCATTTATCAGTGATTATTTTGGCAAGGAGCTAGCTAGCATTTGATTAAGAACATGGACTTTGCAAAAACACTGCCTGGATTTGTTGTTGTTGTTGTTGTTGTTGTTAAAGATTCTATCTATCTATCTATCTATCTATCTATTTTAGAGAGAGAGAGAGAGATCTCCAGCACAGGAGGAGAGCAGAGCAGGAGGAGGGGTAGAAAGAGAATCTCAAGAAGACTCCAAATTGAGTGCTGAGCCCCATGTGGAGCTTGATCCTATGACTCTGGGTTCATCACCTGCACTGAAACTAAGAGTTGGAACTTAACTGACTGAGCCACCCAGGAGCCCCAGAATTTTTTTTTAAGATTTTATTTATTTATTTCACACATACAGAGATCACAAGTGGGCAGAGAGGCAGACAGAGAGAGAGAGAGAGGAGGAAGCAGGCTCCCCACTGAGCAAAAAGCCTGATGCGGGACTCAATCCCAGAACCCTGAGATAATGACCTGAGCTGAAGGCAGAGGCTTAAACCACTGAGCACCCAGGCACCCCCCAGATTTTCAATATAAGCACTTTAGAAACTGTTTAAGGCCAGAAATCTTATTATGACTCACTTTTCTCACCTGTTAAAGGGAGTAATCACTATCCATCTCACCAACTTGAGTATTAAATAATATATTCACTATCTTAAAAATAGGAAGTATGAAATCCCACGTTCATCATAGTTGCAACCATCTCAAATGACATAGAGTTGATCAGCAGGAATCTGAGACTTTTTTTGGTATGGTCTAAGCCAATTGAAATCAAGGGCTCATTACTTTTTAACAGAAAGTCCCATCACAGAGTGAATCATCAATAAGTGCTTTTAGATAAATGATAGAAAGAAGTCACCATATTCAATTTTCAATATTAATAACTACAACTGATATCCAACCAGCTCTAGCATTTGGCCAATTTAGAACATAAACAGAAGAAAGATCACCCCCACATTACAGTGCATGGTGCTCTCCCCCACAGGTAATTTTAAAAACTGAGTTAAAAATTAAAGGATAGTGATTAAAATTTATGAAACTCAAACAGCACTGCCACATTATCAGCATTGTTAATAAAAGTAAACACATGATCTGCACACGACACTTGAAAAATCAGCCTCTAGATTATGTTCACATTTTATGGCATTAGACAAGATTTTTGCTTGAAGACTTCTCAATATAATAAAGAACATTATACAAACCTGAGACTGAATCAATCCAGATAATCATTTTTAATGTGTTTTATGTGGGTTAGAGGTAGGGAACAAATTGAATTTACTCAACATAGGAAGAATGTAAGAAAAGTCATTTTAACTGTTCTCTCAATTTCTTTTTCTGGATAACCATGAGATAGCCAGTTTTAGTAAGACATTCCATTATTACAGAAACTGTACAATAGCTATAGGAGCTATTACAGAAAACATATTAACTATAAACTATTGGTGGTAAATCTCCTCCCCAAATTAAAAAAATTGTATTATGATAATTGATACAAATTCAAAGTAGTTCAGCAGCATTTTATTTAAGCCATACCTAGAGACAACATGACTTAGTAGTGATTAAGTATGAATGTTGGAGCCAGAATGAAAACCTGTGAAGCCCTTCTCAACTATAAGCCGTGTAAATTTAGAATATTTTACTCTCTCTGCTTGGGTGTCCCCAAAAGGCAAACATGGAAAGTCAAAGAGGTTTCTACTTTTTAGAGCCATTGTGAGAATAATATGTGTAAACTGTGAGTTACTCAATTATCCTATGGAGTTCTGTCCTCAAATGATACCAGGAACAATAGGAATAAGATGCATAGAAAATGATCTGAATTCTGTTTAGAGATTTTTGTAGTGGTCGTTGTCAGCTCCTTCAACTGCTAGAACATTCCTTTTGATTGGAGGGATGGGAAATATTGGAGACTTACCAGGATATCAAAGAAAGGCTTGCACAATAGGAATCTAGGTGAAATATATGTATATTTCTTCTAATATTCAAATTCTATTATTCTCAAGGTGAGAATCTTCATAATGATCATTTCAGCTCTCCCTCATAATACCCTGGTCGAGACTCATAAAATTTAAACAAGGTAATTTTGTAAGGGATTATTCTACTTTCATATTTCTCAACTTCAGCAAAGGTTCAATCTCTAACCTTAATGAATTTTTCTCATGAAATAATGCATATAAAATTATTTTCATAAATCTTTTATAGAGTCCTTTTTTTCTAGTATTCTCCATAAATATAAAAAATTCTTTCTGTTTTACATATCAATATGAGACCATAGCACAGTTACATTTCTTTTATAAAAACTAAATAAAACATGGTATTTCCTGATAATTTCCAACATGTCTTTTTAAATATATAGGGCACATAGTAAGCACTCTATTTTTTTTCAAGTATTTATTTAAATTCCAGTTAGTTAACATACAGAGTACTGTTAGTTTCAGGAGTACAATATAGTGATTCAGCACTTCCATACAATGTTGGCACTCATCACAGAAAGTAGTAAGCATTCCTTTAAATATGCATGAAAATTGTAAGAAATAATATAATGACCTTTGATACAAGCCCACCAGGGTTAGGTTGAATATTTTAATCTGTATTTTCTCTAATACTCTGTTTTTGGATTATAGGTGCTCTTTCCATTTCATTGCTCTGTTGGTCAGTGTACATTCCATTTTTATTTACTCTCCATCCTTTGGAATTTTAAAGGTGTCCAGTAATAAAATCTCAGAACTAACAACCAAAAATTCATTTTATTTTTTTATTTATTTATATTTTATTTATTTTTTAGAGAGAAAGAGAGAGAGTGTGTGCACAATTTCTTTATTAGAGAGAAAGAGAGAGAGGGACAAACAGTGCAGTTCCAAGTGAGGAGCCCTCTGTGGGCCCAGTCCCACACCCCCAAGACCACGACCCTAGCCAAAATCAAGAGCCAGATGTGTAACCAACTGAACCACCCAGGCACTCCCAAAGATTCATTTTAAAATATTGACAAGTTTGCTTTTTGAAGTTTTGATTAAAACCATTACTATCACTCTTACATGATTTTTTTCTTTTTTTTTTTTTTTATTTTGGTGATCTCTTTTGCTTCTATTTTCTTCTTACTCTTATCTGAGGTCTTTTGTTATGATTGTATTCAGTTTCTCTTCAGCAGGTTCCTCTCCCTACATTTGTAAGAGGCTCAAACACGTATTTATTCTAAAAAAAAAAAAAAAAAAAAAAGCATGTTAAAAACCTAAGTTGTCCAAGGTATGAAGGTATGAGATATTAAAAGGGATTTAGTCCCCTAGATGAGTCTTATCTTAAAAAAAAAATGTGTATTGTAAAACCAGGTATTGAATTCTCTCTTTCTAGAGCTGTAGTTCTCTCCAAATAATGTTGTTTCTCCTAGCACTAACTTCACTATCAGACCCATAAATTCTTACCATGAAGCTTCTACACCCACTGCTTTCCTGAAAAGTGATCTTTAAGGACACTAATGGCAAATCTATGGGTTTTGTTCTGTTTTCTTTCTTTTTTTTCTTAAGATTGTATTTATTTGAGATAGGGCAAGAACAAGAGAGAGTATGAGCAAGGGAGAGGGGCAGAGGGAGAACGAGAAGCAAGCTCTCTGCTTAAGGAGGGAGCTGGACACTAGGCTCAATCCCAGGACCCAAAAATCATGACTAGAGCCATAGGCAGACACTTAACCAACTGAGCTACCTTGGCACCACAGGTTTGTTCTGTTTGTACTCTCCTTCAACTTTCAATATTTTTCAGTGTGTTAATTCAACTGTCATTGAAATTTTATTTTGCTTCCTTTCTCTGTTTTTTTTTTTTTTTAAGATTTTATTTATTTATTTGTCAGAGAGAGAGAGAGGGCAGGGAGAGCAACAGGCAGGGGAAAAGCAGGCTCTCTGCTAAGCAGAGAGCCCAATGAGGGACTAGATCCCAGGACCTTGAGATCATGACCTGAGCTGAAGGCAGCTGCTTAAACTGACTAAGCCATCCAGGTGTCCCCCTTTCTCTGTTTCATGAATATCTCTTTTTCTTCCCTTTTCCTTAAATCAGCCATGCTGGCCATACTATGACTCCAGGTCCTGTCTGGCCAAAACTTACCTTTTCATGAAAAGTGCAGTTTCGAGTGTGGAACTATTCCTATTTCTAGCTTCCTGCTAAGTAGTTCCCATATATTATGCCTTGTTACTTCAAAAGCAAGGAGTCTTGTAAAAACCCTTTGTATTTTTAACAGATGTGAAGTCTTTCTTCAACATCTTTGTTTCTGCCAAAAGTATCATTGATGTATTTGGCAAACAGACTGCAAACTGGTGTCCAGATTTAGGCTGGCATTCAGCCTCTTACACCTAATTCCACTCTGCTCACTCTACCTTGTTCGTTTGCTCTCCTCAAATATGTCATCTGTTTATCCTTGACAAAGATTGTCATTGTCTCCCAAGCATACCATATACATTTCTGTCTTTCAAATTTTTGTAACTTTTCCATAACTTTTCATTATATGTTTTATTTATTAGCCAGATCATTCATGGGAATTTATCTATCTATCCTAGTCCTTGATAATATAATCCCATCCCAAACAATGTTAAGTACAAAGGGGAATGGTTTAAAGATACCTGATTCTAGGTTTAAATTAACCACTAATATAGGTATGTATCCTTGGATAAGTCTCTTAATCTCTATGAGCCTCATTACTTATGCAAAGAAAGAATACCAAATAAGATATATGAGTAAAATGCCTGTCAGAGTAAAATAAATATTAGGTACATTAATATTATTTGTATTGGGGCGCCTGGGTGGCTCAGTGGGTTAAAGCCTCTGCTTTCGGCTCAGGTCATGATCCCAGGGTCCTGGGATCGAGCCCCGCATCAGGCTCTCTGCTCAGCGGGGAGCCTGCTTCCCTTCCTCTCTCTCTGCCTGCCCCTCTGCCTACTTATGATCACTCTGTGTCAAATAAATAAATAAAATCTTTTAAAAATATATTATTTGTATTGCCCCTAAAAATTTTCAAATGGTGCATTTTTTCATTTATTTCTGTCTTCACAATTAGGCATTAAAATACAAGACCAAAAACATAATATAAAATATTTTAAGCAGTTTCCCTATATAATAATACTCTGTAAGTGTTATTTCCATTCTAGTCACCTGTTTGCATACACAGTGTCTTGTAACAGCACTGCAGCTGGTCTTACATACTTCTTGCTGGCTGACTTAAGGCCCTTGTTCTGTAACAGAACTAATTTACTTTCTTTGAGATTTACAGATCACTGGCCTTGGGGAATAAAGGACAGAATTCTCCCTGGTCACAGAGGCCAGCAAGTCTGTTTGAAGCCCCCTTAGCTTTCTGATTAGCCCAGCAATCTTTTAGAAAAATGTTTTTCTTTTTTAAGGTCACATGAATGACTTTACTGACCTTTCTTTGCACATCTGTACACCTTGCCCCTGTTTGCAGAAAGAACAGAGCTCTCTTGCACAACCCCTGGGTACCAAGGAACAGATCTTTTTGTGTAACCCACCCCCACCCCCACCCCAGGCACCAAGGAACTAGAACTTCTTGCACAACCTCCAAACACTGAAATAACCCTGTAGCTGACATCATTAAGTCCACACGTAATCAAGAAATGTCACAGACCATTGGGACGTCGGGGTGGCTCAGTGGGTTAAACCTCTGCCTTAGGCTCAGGTCATGATCTCAGGGTCCTGGGATCTAGACCTGCATCCGGCTCTCTGCTCAGCAGTGAGCCTGCTTCTCTGCCTACCTGTGATTTCTCTCTCTGCCAAATAAGTAAATAAAAAATCTTTAAAAAAAGAAAAAAGAAAAGAAATGTCACAGACCACTGCACTCCTTTACCTGATTAAAGGCCTTTAAAAATCTTTGGGCCAAGCAGAAACCTGAGAGTTGGCCTGTGGCCAAGAAACCGCCTTCTCCCCAGGTGGCCAGCCTCCTGAATAAAGTTCATATTCCTTTCCAATCAAAACCTATCTCCTGAGTATTGGCCTTCCCAGCAATTGGCAGCTGAACTTGGGTTTCTGTAACTGTCTGACAAACGTAAACATTCTGTGAGTTTCTGGTTTGTGTTTATGGTGGTATTTAGATTACTCCTTAATTACTTCACTTCAAAGAGGAAAGATCTTTGTTCTCCCTAGAAAACAGAATCCAAACAAAATCCAAACAAAACGAATGGGTCAAGGTTTTAATGGGATATACAATCTCAGGGTTGCAAAATTGAGGAGAAAAGGGAAAGGAGGCTAGGAAGGAGGGAAAGCAAATATCAGTTAGTACATTTGTGAGCTGTTCATAGCTTAACAAACACAACTGGTAGTTTAGTAATGAGAAATGTCTTCCAAACAGACCATGTAGAACCCCACTGTGGCTCAGATGTGTCCATCAAGGGGATAAATGGGAAAAAAATCTGCCAATACATATTCCGTTTTCAGAACTCAAATTTTGTATCACTGTGCATTATTTCTCTCTCTCTCTCTCTCTCTCTCTCTCTCTCTCTCTCTTCAAAATTGTGTTAACCAGCTCTGCTTAGCCAGTCAGTAATCCATACTCTAGTTCAGGGAAACTCTTACCGTGTCTACTCAGAGGGCAGAGGAGCCCCTCCACTAGGACCCAGGATCTCTTGCCTAACAAACCCAAAGTTGTAGAGAAGTAAAATACACATTCACAAGTGAGATACTGGGGGTAACAGTGAGACTAATCCCAAATCTTTATTTATCCTCCTAATCCATTAATTATAACTAGGGATGCAGAATTAAATATCAGCATTGATTTAATGCATATACTATATCTTAGAGTACCATGTCCCAACCATGTGTGATGTTATGTCCAAAGCCAGTGCTTCATTCAAGCCTTGGACATGCTATTCTACCATTCTTCTTGCCAGATGTTTAGAGGGCGTATGGAAAGACCAATGAATCTCATGTCCAGGCCATTGTTGTATCACCTCTTCTGTAAAATAGGTTCCTTTTTCTAAGGAAACTTTGTCAGTAATAATTTTGTCAGTCATACTGTATAATTGGATCAGGAATTCTCCAGGACCCAAGATGGTGCTGAGGATCCAAAGATGTAAACCTATGTCCAGAATATGTATGAATTCCGGAAAATATGAATGTCTGCTTCCTGCAATGTAGAAGTGGATCTATAATGCACTTTTCCACTGGCTAGCTTGTCTTGTTTAAAGGATTGTGCCATATTAGGAATTAGCAGTGATATAACTAGATCAGCTTTGTTGAGGGAGAGCTCATGTTTTCAGATCTGTGTATAATTTCTATCTTTGCTATCATGGTCATTTTTGGGGGGGCCCATTGTAATACTAAGATAGCTAAGGAAAGAAGATAACACATGTCCATGGCATAAATTATGTTGAGAGCCTTCTCTGTAATGGATGCTGCCTGTCAAGCATTCAAGAAAGATTCTTACTTTATAATCACTCCAGGGGACTTATTGATCTAAGTTGCCCCACTTCTCCTTGCCACTGATTTGTTCCTTTCAGGCTTCTCACCAAACTGTCAGGCTATATATCAGTGCTCAGAAGTCCATGTATGACTTAGACCATCTTTCTGTCCTCATACAAAGTAGGCACCTAAGTTTACTTTCCATAGCTTTGCCTATGAAAACATTTCCTTTCATCGCTATCCTGGCTAGCACTGGTATTCCATGCCAACCTTTCCTAAACTAGGACTGAATTCTTTCCTTTTCCATAAATTTATTATAAGGTACCCTCGAGGCCATCCATGTGAATTGAGGAATAGGCATGCATTTACTAGAGATTTTTAGACCTTGCTCATGCCTGATTTAAGTGCAATGCTTCCTTTGGAAAATTGCACTCTCCAATGGATGATTTCTATGATTACTTCTCATTACCATCCAGTAAATTTAATAACACCAAAACAATTTTCATAATCCTTGAATGTTCCTTGGGTTAAATGCTTGGTCATCACTTGAGCCCAATAGTGTTCCAAGACTTGTTTTTTCAAAAAGAGAACAATTCTTGATTGCATTGGGTAGTCTTGCTACAGAACTTTAGAAGTTGGAACTATGATTTTATCACTGAAACTTACAGACTCTCTTCCCAACATTCCTATTGACCATGGCTACTTCCAGAACCAACTGAATGTCAGGTCAGATGGTACAAATGGAGAGAAGCTTACACAGTAACTGGGAATTGCATACTCTAGCTCCATTAGAAACATATAGCCATTTTTGCTTTTGTTTCCTTTACCTTTGGAAACAAAAGTGAAAATGAACTTTTGGGACTTCATCAAGATCTGCACAGCAAAGGAAACAGTCAACAAAACAAAGAGGCAACCCAGAGAATGGAAGAAGATATTCACAAATGACAGTACAGACAAAGGGCTGATATCCAAGAACTATAAAGAACTCCTCAAACTCAACACACATAAAACAGATAATCATGTCAAAAAAAATGGGCAGAAGACATGAACAGACACTTCTCCAATGAAGACATACAAATGGCTAACAGACACATGGAAAAATGTTCATCATCACTAGCCATCAGGGAAATTCAAATCAAAACCACATTGAGATATCACCTTTCACCAGATAGAATGACCAAAGTTAACAAGACAGTAAACATCATGTGTTGGAGAGGCTGTGGAGAAAGGGGAACCCTCTTACACTGTTGGTGGGAATGCAAGTTGTTGCAGCCACTTTGGAAAACAGTGTGGAAATTCCTTAAGAAATTAAAAATAGAGCTTCCCTATGACCCTGCAATTGCACTACTGGGTATTTACCCCAAAGATACAGAGGTAGTGAAAAGAAGGGCCATCTGTACCCAATGTTCATAGCAGCAGTGGCCACAGTCGTCTTGGAAAGAACCAAGACGCCCTTCAATGGATGAATGGATAAAGAAGATATGGTCCATATATACAAAGGAATATTATGCCTCCATCAGAAAGGATGAATACCCAACTTTTGTATCAACATGGTCCAGACTGGAAGAGATTATGCTGAGTTAAATAAGTCAAGCAGAGAGACTCAATTATCATATGGTTTCGCTTATTTGTGGAGCATAAGGAATAACACGGAGGACATGGAGAGATGGAGAGGAGAAGTGAGTTGGGGGAAATTGGAGGGGGAGTTGAACCATGAGAGACTGTGGACTCTGAGAAACTGAGAGTTGTGGAGGAGAGGGGGGTAGGAGGTTGGGTGAGCCTGATGGTGAGTATTGTGGAATGCACGTATTGCATGGAGCACTGGGTGTGGTACATAAACAATGAATTCTGGAACACTGAAAAGAAATAAAAAAAATAAAAATTAAAAAAAAAGGAAACATATAGCCAACCAACATATAGACTTGAATCATAGTCCCATGACCTTTAAAAAGTTCAGAGGAACCTAATAAATGTTGTGCCTCATTTTCACTGGTTGGATATATGAAGGACAATGACTTGCTATCTAGAGAAGTTCTCCTGCTATATTCCAGACTATAAGATTATTGAAAAGTCCACAGATGCAGCAGATCCTTGTAAACTCATGGGATTGAGCCCTTGCCTTCTGGCATATAGGAGTCTTGCAAGGTCATCAAAACTATTTGCCACTTTCTAATCACTGAATCGGATTAGTATAATGATATCAACAAGGTGGCTACCTGTAATGCTCTGTGGAATGCCAGGACAGTTAAGGCTTTTGTAGACCCTATTATGGCAGAAAATTGTTATAACAAGTATTCTGTAATTATAACAATGTATTGCCACCTTTGTGGTATAAAGAGAAACTTCTTTTGTTCTTTCCTCATAATGAGAATTAAGAAGAAAGCTTTTTTCCAGTCAGTAGCCAGATAATAATGCCCCTGGGCAACTGGGAGGGTTGTCCCATACCTGACAGCACTACCTAGGTCAGGCTCCATGCCTGAGGGGATGCACTCTTCCTCTTTCCAATCCTTCCTGAGTTTAGCTTCTGTTTATTTCTTCTGGCCAACTCTTGACACTCTCCAAGCCAACTCTTGACACTCTTCAGAGATGAGTGACAAAGTACAAATCTTGTAATTTTCGTGATTCTGCATATGACTTCAGTTCTCTGCTAATGGCATTTAAAACTAACATTGTACAATGTAAAGATGGATAGTAAAATTCATGCTAGTAGTTTAAAATTTTATTTTTTTAGCAACTAAAAAGCAATAGCAAATAAAAAGCACCAAAGACAAATAAAAAGTGAGACAGTAGAAGAAAAGAAAAAGCTTTGTATGTATCTTTAAGAGCATTTTTTTCATGCTCCTTTTAAAAGAGGCTCTGCATTCACTATGCATTGTGACTCACAAATCATATAGCCAGGCCTGCCTCCAGGAGATTCTGATACATTCAAAAACTTGGGAACCACTGTTCTAACACATCAGGGAATTAATGAGAGAGCTCTGCCAGCTGTTAGCATATCTTAATTACACATTTATATCTCAGAAGATAATCACAGAGAAGGTCTATAGAACCATTATACCCACAGTGAGACAAAACTTCATTTTCATGCAACTTCTATAGGCCCCACTATACCCAAAAAGCCATTATGACATTTCAATGTCACCACAAACCTCTTATCAAACAGTACTCAGAGGTATCTAGTTTCCGTTTCTCAGTGCTCATCTATCCTAGCAAAGGCTGCAAAACCACTGGGGGAAGGATCAGAGGGAAATTTATTGTATATACTTGTGGTGGTATACTTCTCAAGGGCTCTCATTCTGAAGTTAGTAGATTCTGAATCTGTGAACCTATATTGATCTAGAGATTGTACGGACTAGAATTAGTTTTTTCAATAGCTAATATCCAGTATCTTATCCCCAGCTATCATGTTTTCTTCCTCTTCAAAGGAAGCAATACCCTAAGGAAAAGCCCATCACTCTAACCCCAACATAACTAAAGATCAATTGTATAGATTCTCAGGGATCTAGGAAATCTATATGACAGGCAGACCACCCTGCTCTTTATTTTTATTATATGCATCTTGCTTCTGATGATTAACTGCTCCCATCTAGATTCTTCCATCCTGGAATATTCAATATTTCCAGTGATATTAAACTCTAAGAAGAAGATAGCCCTTCTAACTCTGGCTTCTTAATAAAATGGTGCCGTTTTCAGCATCATTTTTCAGACCCTTCCAAGAAGCATAAAATGAAGGGATATTCAGCTCTTTAAAATAATCCCTTTTATTTTATTTTTTTAAAGTATCTTTATTTATTTATTTTTATGAGAGAGAGAGAACAAGCATGTGGGAGCAGCAGAAGGAGAGGGAGAAGCAGGCTCCCTGATGAGAAAGAAGCCCAAAGCAGGACTCAATCCCTGGACCCTAGGATCATGACCTGAGCCGAAGGCAGACACTTAACTGACTGAACTATGCAGGTGCCCCTAAATCATCCATTTTAATATTTCCACCTCCTTCTGACTTCTGTTGTCTTCCTCAATAATATGCTAATAAAGTTCTAACATCACCAGCTCATATACAGTAGGGCATAATCCTATTAAAATAAACTCTTAGCCAATATACTGAATCCCAGATAATAACTGGCCAACATAAATAAATTTTCTTCATTCCTACATTCTTTCACCCTGGCCAGTATTTTTTTACTTATTATTTAGTGTCTTTATTTTGTTTTGGTTCCCTCTAGCTGCCAGGTAGTAGGACACAAGCCTTAAATACAACTCTTAATCCTATGGCTACTCTTTAATAGGTCTTATAATATCATCCCAAGGCAAGGGAAAGGAGGAAAAGTGAGGTAAGGGGCTTGGTGGGAGTGGGATCAGGTAGGCCCTTATGGTGGTGTTAAGTTCTTGGTGTTAAGTTCTCCACACATGATCCCACAAGATCCCACATGCCCTTCTTCGACAAAGACTGCATTAAAATGTCTTGTTAAAATTATATATATATTATATATATATATAATATATATATAAGTAATGCAATTTATATAAAAAGTTATATAGTTTTCTATCAAGAATTTTTAGATAAAAGACCACATGATTTTATCCACTTGATATACCCTAAGGCTCTTAATACAGAATGGTAAATTTACATCTTTGCTGTAACTTTCCTGTTATCACAAATTTAAAAATATTTGCAACATGATTGGTTATATTACAAGTTTGGAACTATGTATAATGCTTTTGGTTGAATTACCATCTATCCATATTATCACTGATGTTCTAGTAGTATTTATGGGATTCCACTAAAATTCAGGGTGGTGGAATGTAGGAATGAAGAAAATTTATTTATGTTGGCCACTCACTCATTATCTGGGATTCATGGTAGTTCTTGACTCTTTTTACTGCATTTTATTTATAAAATATAATAATATTCCATGGAATTATGTTTGGCACCAACTTTCATATTTAATGCATTTTATTTAAACATACATGTTGTAATGTAGCTAATGGTTCCTTTATTTTCAGAGAGAAAATGGCATGCACTAAATTATTTCGCAAACTGGAGGAAAATTTATTATACATTTATATAACTACTAAGGGGATTATCCTCTTTATTCCAGTTATTTTACATAATGTATACTCTTTCATTCATTTCCATTTTACAGTTTTCATGGGAGAATTTTTATAGCTTGCTTTTCATTTTTACTTGACTTTTTTTGACAACAATTACAATTATGTTTGCTGTTCAAAAATTTTAAAATAGGTTAAATATAAGAGAATATACTGTAATTTTTAACGTTGGTTGTAAGCAGCTAGTTAATTAGTCCACCCCAGAAGGAAAATAGTTTAAATCCTTTTATTAAGCAATAAATGAATGCAAAATTATAATTAAAAAGTTACATGCTTCTAGAGACCATTTAGACCTTAAGATTGCAAAATTGCAATGTATTCTTTCTTGCAGAATGCTAGTGCTGCTTTTAGCTGCAAACTAATCAATGTGGTTATATAAGCAACTTCCATACCCACTCTTTCCTTTTCTTCTGCACATACTTTTTGCCCCAACTCTCTGGCTATTTTAGATTATGCATATAACAGGTTTTCCTGATGAATCACTTATGCTTACAAACATAAGAACAAAAGACTGTATAAATACAGGTTGACAAAACAATACTTTTTGGTCTTGAAAAAATTTATTTTCTGTTATGATAAGGGATAAGCTTTCTTTCAATTTTCTGTAAGCACAGAATGAGCACTACCATATACATTTTATGCACCAAAGAAGATTATTTTAGTCAATTTTCTGAAAGATGTCCTTGCAAGGAAAACAGAATATTTGTATATTATCTTGTGTTAAAATTCTGTTTTCTTGCAAACTTGTAGAGGATCATTATTTTTATGTTTTTAATGAGGCATTGTAATTCCTTTAAGGAAAAGTTTGTGATCAGGTAGGATCAGGTAGGTGTCCTGGACACTAGGCTGCAGTGGAAAGAAACGGTTCTGAAGTCTTAGGTATGCTGCTGCATCCTGATTTAATTGGCAATGATACTATTTCTCCCTGGGCTGGCACAAATATGTGCCTCTCATAAAGACTGTGCAGAGATTTTCACGTTCCTCCTAACTTTTCTGTCTGCTACTATTCTCTATGATACCTCTAAGACACCAAAAAGAAACTAGGCAAATACTGATGTAGAGCAATTTATGAAGAAGGTGGGGGGTGGAGATCAGGTAGGTTTGGACTCTACCAAGGAGTAAATGTGCTTAATATTAAATTACAAAAATCAATACTACTACTCTAATAATTTATGCATGCATAGTATTACACAGTGTGCAAAGCAATTAATAGGTTTGGGAATGGTTAGTTACTTTTCTGTTAAGCCAAAAAAATGGAAGTAGAACTGTTAGCTGACTGGCCTGTTATTTTTGGTAGTCAAGTTTATAAATGATTCGTATGTGCTCTTCCTCTTCCCTCTTCTATGTATTAGTAGATAATATATATTGCATATTTATGTTTTCAAGCAGTATATTTCCAGTATCAAAAGTAGACCAAATTATTACAAGTGTTGAAGAATCCAGTGGCAATAATTGTTTAGTTTGCATAACATTGTAAACTTAGGGATTATTTCCTTCTAAGTTCAATGTGCTCAAAAGCAAATCAGAAAAGGTTTACAGACTAGGTCTTGTTACAAAACCCACTTTCAAAGTGAGGAGATGATATTTTGGAATAATGAAATGCCTTTGTCTGGGAAACCCTGACCAGAGAGTATTGGAATGGGATCTTTCTCCAGTCCTTCTTACTGAAGAATTATTGCTCCTCCCACTATAATTTCTAAGTTATCTTACCCCTTTAGCAACATTTTGTCAGAAAAGACAATGTCAAAATGTATAAGTCACAGACTCATATTTTTTAAGGAACTTAAAATAACAAAATTATCTTTTGTTCCATATGATAATTTTGAAAGATGACCATCAGAAATAATTTCTGATACTGGACACATTTTTGGAATTGTTATAAAATGTTTAATTTTAACATTGATACTCTAATATTTTTTGGGGAAAAGTTGCTACCACTGAAGTAACAACACTTAATAGATGGAAAAGACTTAATAAAGAAATTGGTAACTGCTCACTTTAGTTTGGCAGATTTGGATGTCGGTCATTTTCCTATAACTAAGGAAAACTCAAAAGAATACATATATATATATGTATATGTACATATATATATGAAACAAAATATATGTGGCCATTACAATATACTGTTATTAAAAAGGCTCTGATATATAATTCAAATACATAAAGAATTCTATTCCATAGTCATTTCCTAAGCACTGACAAAACTGAAAAACACTATTATATACATTGATAACTCTTTGAACATTTTTTCCTCATTTTATTATCTAAATAGTAGTAATTATATATGTGTGCATATATACACACCTATACAAATCATATATATGATTGAAATTAGATTTTTATAGAGTGATTGTTTAATACTTTTTTTCCTGAATTTATTTGGAAAAAGTTCTTGGGAAAGATTAAAAAGTTGTATGTAAATAAACAATAATAAAATATTTTTTATTTTTGTTTTATTTGTTCTCATTGTTGAACGAAAAAGAAAATAATGCATGTATTTCAGGGGAAATTCAGCAAAATTTTATCTTTTACTGTAGCTACGTTTTCTGGTTTTGAAGATTAAGATCATTTAGAGAGATTAAAGAATGATAGTTCTTTAGCCTTTAAAAGGCACGAGAGAAGACAGAAAAAATAAAATCCTCAATATTTGAATAGCTTATCAGCAGAATTAAAAATTGGAATTAATGTAAGAAAATTATAAGGCAGATTTTACTTCAAAATGAGGCAATTTTCTGACAGGGCTATTCAGCGATGATATGGGCTTTCTTATAGGATAGTGTGTCTCCCATCATTGAAAATACTCCCATCATTGAAAATATACAGAAAAGTATATGGAGCATGCATTAAACTAAGTAACTTCAAAGATTGTTTCCAATTTGAGATTATATGAGGTCATAGAAATTCTTGTTTTTAAACCTGGTAACCAATGATATGAGAATTATACCATACGCCAGCAACATTTCTTTGGTGCTCTGTGGACTATGAATCCATGAGAAACATTTCTTTATTTGGGGAATTGCTATTCCAGACAGGAAAGCTGTATATATCCTAATTCAAACTCCTCCTGGGCCTCCTTTATTCCATTTTCATTCTTATTCCTTTGACTTCATTAAATCCCTCATTTTTTTCCCTCCTCCTCATAAAATGTGTATATTTCTCTTATAATATTGTAATTTCCTTCTCACTAGAAAGTATGTTTCTTAGGAGCCAGAGCTTTTCTTTTTAGTTGCAGTGTTCTTTAGTATTATGAACATACTGGGTAGTGAAAAAAATACTCGATGAAGTTTTGTTGACTAAATGATCAGTAAAGAAAATAGTGGAGACAGAGCAATGTGACTGTAGACAACACATCTAACAATATGAGGCTAAGTAAAGGGTAGGCTCAGAGGCAGAGTAGTATTGGCTAATGCCTCTGTCACACTTGCTGAGTGTCCAATCCTTCTTTAAGAACAGTAAATTTAACTTAATCTTCACAATTAATCCTCACAACAGTGCTTTACAGTTGATACTATTTTTATCCCATTTTCAAAGAATCCAACTTCTTCATCACACAACCAGTGGGTAGCAGGGTTGGGATCTAAATCCTAACCAACTCTCCAAGTCAGTAGTAATATGTTGATTCTCCATAATCACCATGCAACATCATGGAACTCAGATATACCAAGAAAGAGGTGGAAACAGGTTTAGGGGAACACTTAAGAATCAGGATGCATACATGTTGCATAGATCAAAGTAAGACAGTAAATCTAAACTAGATGAACAAAGGAGAACAAGAAGGGGAACCTAACTAAAGGAGATAATCTAGGTAATGTAATAGGATAAGAGACTGAATTCCTCATCCCAGACTTACTTTGACTATGTATGAGCTCCTCCCACCTCTACATTCTCATCTATAAAATAACAAGATGTGACTCTCTCCTAATGAGTCTCTGTTCCATTTGAACTCTAAAGTAGTTTTCAAGAGTTCAGGCAGCAACTTTAACACAGGTATTAAAAATTAAAAATTCAGAGGCGCCTGAGTGGCTCAGTGGGTTAAGCCTCTGCCTTCAGCTCAGGTCATGATATCAGGGTCCCGGGATCAAACCCCACATCAGGCTCTCTGCTCAGTGAGAAGCCTGTATCCTCCCTCCCCTTCTGTCTGCCTCTCTGCCTACTTGTGATCTCTCTCTCTTTAGCAAATAAATAAATAAGATCCTTAAAAAAATTAAAAATTCAGACAAGGCAAATAATCAAAGGCCTGGGAAAATTAGTTTTAACATGAAAGAAGACCAATATATCAGTATAGCAACTTTAAGGTAGCTGATACAAGAAGCCCTTGATAACTAGAAGAGGTATCTCTTCCCACCCTGCACTTTTAGAAAATTTAAATTCTAAAGGCATAGGAATATAGATGATAGATGATATACATGTAGCTAGCTAGCTAGCTAAGATAGCTAGCTAGCTAAATAGATTGATCGATCCAGATCTTAACAGTAGGCCAAGACTCCTTTGGATAATTGGAAATGTAATATTTCTTAAAGGCATCATTCTCTAAAATAAAGAGCCTAGAAATTATAATTTAAAAGATTGAGACTAGGAGTGTCTGGGTGGCTCAGTAAGTTAAGCATCTGACTTAAACTCAGGTCATGTTCCCATGGTCCTGAAATCGAGCCCCATGTTGGGCTCCCAGCTCAGCGGGGAACCTGCTTCTCCCTCTCCTTCTAGCTTGTGCTCTCTCTCCACATCTCTGTCTCTGTCTCACTCTATCAAATAAGTAAATAAGATCTTTAAAAAAATAAAAAATAAAAGATAGGGACTAATTATCATACTTTCTTAGGCTTATGTGAGAGTTTTTAACATAACTATCTTTTTTTTTCTACTTTCTCTTATGATACTTATTATTTTTTCTGAGACTGCAATAACAAAGTATTAAAACAACAGAAATTTATTCTCTTATAGTTCTAGAGTCTAAAATTCTGAAATTAAGATGTGAGCAGAGCCATGCTCTCTCTGATGGTTCTAGGGAAGAACCCTTCCTTGCCTTTCCCAACTTCTGATGGTTCTTAACAATCCTTGGCATTCCTTGGCTGGTAGCACCATGACTTTTATCTTTATTTTCACATGGACTTCTTTCCTCTGTCACCTCTGTCTTCACATGGTATTCTCATCCTGTGGCCCTGTTTCTGTCTTTTAGCACACCAGTAATTAGATTAGGGCCCACTCTAACCCAGGATGGCCTTAACTGAGCTTAACTAATTATATCTGCAATGACCCTATTTCCAAATAAGGTCACATTATGAGGTTCCAAGTGGATGTGAAGTTTTGGGAGACACTACTCAATCTGGTACATGATGTAACTTCTGCTTCAGAAGTCAAGGTACGCATTTTTCAGTCTTCTCCTTGACAATAGTAGAATCATGCATATACCAGAAATTCTCAAAAATGTCCTTGCAAAGGATGCAAGGAATTATAGTTTTATAAATCAGACTTTAGACACAAACTTTACATTTTCATACTTGTATAATGAGCCTCAGTCAGAGGATGTAGGGCAATTCTCAGGATCACCTTTCAGTCTTCCATTTATTTGATAGTATGAGCCTCCTAAGAATGTATCTTTTTAACCAATAACTTTTTAGATGGGCAATTACATGAATTCCATAGCCTCTGGTGATTTGGAATCAAGCCAGAGATTATGTGGTAGTCTGGCAAAGGATTAACGTTCCCAACATAATATTGAAAGCAGTGATGAGGAGTTTCTTCTTCTTCTTCTTCTTTTTTTTGGGGGGGGGGAGGCATTCTTCTAACTGACCTCTGGTCACAAAGTGCAAGATGGTGAAACAGATTTTAATTCAGAAGACATTCATAACAAAGCAGTTTCTTTGCTTCAACCATAATGGTAATAGTGTATAGTGTATAGTATTTGTAGTAGCTTTTAATGAAGTAAACACTGTTAAAGCTTATGTTGAAGTTATTTGAACATTAATGAAGTATTTTACTATAATTTAATATCCAAATTTTAAACTAAATCAATAACTAAAATATGATCATTGAAAGGATTCACTTATGTACTGCTTGACCAATATGACCACTAATTGTTAGCTAACTTTCAAAATGATGTAGAAAAATGAATTTCTAATGAAATTTCAAATTATTGATATATTACTACTAATAAGAGGAAGACAATAATATAATTAAGGGAGAAAAGAAAATAAATATTAGAAAACATTTATGTCAAATTCAGGAAATAATTAAGTAATAACGGTAAGAAAATTCTGCTTAGAAAACAAAATTATAAATTTTTCATAGATAGTAAAATTATTTAAAGTATTATGAAGTAGAAAAAATAGTAGAATTGAATCTTGTTGTAATTAATAAAGATTGTCTGTGTCTTAGGTAGTGGCAACTTAAATTTGGTGCTAAAATTTTCCTTTATAATAAATAGTTCAATCTATGTGTAAAAGATATATGCTTAGATATATTCCCATTTAATGGAGAGACTGACAAAGTTTTAGCATAAATTATTCCATTATATGCATTATATGGTCTAAATCACCCTGTCAATATTATTCTCACAATTTTTCTGTGCTCATTCTTAATCAAACTGACATTCCAAATATGGCACTTTATACTACATTACCTGCTATTATGTCTTTGTTTATATGCTTTCCCATAGTTGTAATACTATATCTTTCCATTTCCCATTTTCTAACTTACTCTCTTACCTAATATTCTAGGTCCATTTGAAAAACTGGCTTTTCCAGAGTTAACAAGTCATTTTCTAAGCACTGCACATTCTATAGGTATCCCATGTGTGGTAAGCTTTTTGATGCAAATATATTTTATTCTCCTCACTACAATTATCCAGGACCATATGTTAGGTGTTCAGGAAATCTATATAGAATGAATTATTGAATAAATTTAAAGTAAAGTTATTGTACAAAAGGTAAATAGGCCAAGGAATTTTGATGCCTCTCCCTACTTGTTCTCACACAAGGAGTTAGCTGGGGGGCACAAGCAGGGGAAACTTGTGTGAATTTATATTTTTTCTTTAGTGAATCAAACATAATGAAATTAAAGCAATTCCCAGAAGCTATATTGCAAAAATGGGAAAATGTTAGGCAGGGTATCATGAAAAGGAGACTTGATGAAGAAAACAAACAAAAAAGAGCAAAGAGAACTTTAGAACTCTAAAGTACATACAGAAAAAATAATAAACAACATAATATATGAAGCAGTATGAGAGATCCAATAATATCTGATATTAGCTCCTAATGTCCAGTTTATTTATAGCCATTTTTACAAACCACGTGACTTATTCCCAAAAATGTAGTATGGCTAGCAAAGATATATAAAATTATAAGAATATATCCTAAATCAGATGCAGGGATAAAAGAAAAATATATAATCTGCTGTAGTTATATTAAATGAAACTATTATTGGAGCTTTCTGAAAAAGAAATCAAGCTATAAAAGGCTATAGCCTTCCTAACAGATTTCAATTTAACGTTAAGTTTTCTAGAAGCCAAATAAAAAGAGAAATCTGATCAATTTCATAATTTACAACATCCATGATAAAAGCAAACCAATTTACTCAGGAGAAGTGCAATTATTCTTGCTACTAAAACCTGCAAGAAATTTCTCCCAAGGGTCATCATAAAAAGGAAACTGTAAAATATAACGAAATATGTCTTAAACAATATCTTTGATAGACACCACTAAGAGTTTCATAGACCTGATTTTTTTATGGTACCCTGTACTATATACTGATGGTTTAGCTCTACAATTCTGTGTATGCTTTAATAGAGGCATAGATTTTTCAGTAACTGGAAAAACAGATAGGCAAAAAATCTTTCAGAGATTCTTCAAAAACATCTTTGTCTTACTAGAGTCCTTTAGAGAAACTTGGTGGCCCCACATCTCAGAACTCTCAATTGGTTAATTCACTAAATAGATATTGGACAACTATAATTTGCATAGTACTTGTATTAGGCACAGAGGAAACACAGGGGATAAAAATTTACAGGAAATCAGATATTCTGTGATGTTAATCAAATGTAAATAAATAGAACAAATGACCTGAACAAAAGTAAAAGTTGACATTCTTTCGTGACAGCTGAAAGCACCTCAAGACTTGGATTCAGTTCCAAGGATATACTCAAAAGGTGGGTTGGGTCTCTTTTAGAAAATAAGTTTGGATCTGCTCGGACATAGAGATTAACAGCCACTGGTTGAATCTTCTACTCAGGGTTAGCTTAGTAGCATAGTCATCATGCCTTTTGGGAAAGAAATCTAGTCCCATCTGTTTCAGGGTTTTTTCTTACAATAGGCATGTATTGGGATTTCTACCACAACTGTGCCTTTAAAACTATGATCTGAGAAACCTTACCTCTGTCTTCCTTGGAACTGAGATGTGGGAGGAGGTGGAACAAAAGAGGCAGCCAGTCAGATCGCTGTCTTCTCTAACCATGTATCTGCCACCAAAGCCTCTTTGCTAGCATGTAAGAAAGTCTTTGACAAGTCATTTTAAAATTGTGTTTGAAAAATGCTGCACTGTTGTGTACTATTTCCAAAATTTTATGTTTCTCCTCAAAGATCACCAACACATCTATTCAATAAATATGTACTGTTCACCTGCTATGTGCCAGGATCTAGATACGCAAGATTAACTGTCAAGGTGAATTTGTCTCAAGAAGCTTAAAGTTGGTGATAACACCCCTAAGGGCACTGAAGATTAGGCCACAGTTTGGTAACTGCTGGCTCGGAGATACTAAATACCATGCAATGTGCATGCATGGGGGATGGGGTAGCCAGATCCAACATGAGTGAACAGGCCTCAAGAGTTCCATATATAACAAGTAGCTTTTGAATTGAATCTTGGAAAATGGCAGAAATTAGGAAAACAAAGTGCATAAAAGTCATTTTAGGGGCACCTGGGTGGCTCAGTTGTTAAGCATCTGCCTTCGGCTGGGGTCATGATCCTACAGTCCTGGAATCGAGCCTCATATTGGGCTCCCTGCTCAGAAGGAAACCTGCTTCTCCCTTTCTCACCAGCACTGCCCACCTCCCCGCTGCTTGTGTTCCCTCTCTCCCTATCTCACTGTCAAATAAATAAATAAAATCTTTTTTAAAAAGGTCATTTTAAGCAACAGATGAGTGAGGAGGGACATGTTAAACAGGATGGCAAACCGAAAAAGTAATGGTGACTAGAACACAAGAAAAGTTAAGAACGGTAGTCTTTTTTTTTTTTTAAGATTTTATTTATTTATTTGAGAGACAGAGATTACAAGTAGGCAAGAGAGGCAGACAGGGAGAGAGAGGAGGAAGCAGGCTCTCCGCAGAGCAGAGAGCCTGATGCGGGGCTCAATCCCAGGACTCTGGGATCATGACCTGAGCCAAAAGCAGAGGCTTTAACCCACTGAGCCACCCAGGTGCCCCAAGAACGGTAGTCTTCAACTAAGGAAGAGGTCAGATCGTAATGAATTTGTGTACTTAACCAAGAGATCTGAACCAAAAGACAAAAGGAGACCAAACCAAACCAAGCAAAAACTTTAGAGGCATGCCCTGAAATTTATGTTGTAGAACTATCATTCCAGCATGATTATAGAGGATATAGTAAACAGGCTAAGAATAGAGTCAGGCAGAGTAATTAGAAGGTTATGGCAGCAATCTGGAAGAAAATAAGTGGGAATCTAAATTAAGCCAGAGAAATTGTTATGAGAGGAGGGACCTATGAGAGGTAATAAAAGGGTGGAACATACATGCTTTTGGGACTTCTAAGGCTTTTCTGTCCTGTTTTTTTTTCCTTCTAAATAAACAATGATGCATCTTGTAGTGTTACTTACTCCCTATGTAATTTCGTTCCTACTTTCTGATTCATGTATATGTAGTCTAGCTTTAAAAAATTTGAAATGCTATTCTCTTCACAGTCACCAAATCTTACATAGCAGTCCACTTGAAACTTGAACATTTAATCACTTAGTGCATTCTGCCTGCATCATAAAGCTCAACATTATAATCCTCCAGTTATTACAAGATCTGTGCTGTCTCTGATACATTTACACTTCAATTACAATTACAATGCTTTCATTTTAACAGCTTCTAGTTTCTGAAGGATTAAGTCTCAAGGATTATGTTCTAATGAGAACAAAGGTTATTGACGACTTTTCTCATTTCTTTCTGAGATGCTTTCCCAGCTAAATCAAAGTGAAGCCAAATTTATGCCAAGATGTTTTCTCCCTGCAGGAAAATATAATGGAAGTTATGAGAAATCAAGAGTTTTTACTGCTTCCAGCTGAGGAGCTCCATAAACTCCTGGCCAGCGATGATGTAAATGTTCCTGATGAAGAAACTATCTTCCATGCATTAATGATGTGGGTCAAGTATGATATGCAGAGGCGATGCAATGACTTGAGTATGCTTCTTGCCTTTATAAGACTGCCACTGCTTCCACCACAGGTAATTGCATGGAATGCTGTGTTAACAGCTACTCTATACTAAAAAATCCTATATTAAAAGTAACATCAAAATGTAAATAAATCTAACAATAACTTAAAATAAAAATAATAATACCCATAAAGCATTTGGTAAAATAGTAATGTTCAATTGATACATATTATGGTATACACACATGCACATGCATACAGACTTGGAAGTAGAAAGTCCCTAAGTTTCATGCCTCTCCATTACCATTTTCTTACAATTGTTTAATTCTTCATAAAAAAGTGACATCGTAACCCATTTTTCTTCTTTTTCGCGTTTTTGGTTTTTGTTCTAATCCAATACTCTTTTTAGGAAAATTTGGTGATGGAAAATGATGGATGATGGGTCTGAAGCTCATCTCTGCCATATATTGATTCATGCTCATATGACTATGAGAATGCCACTTTATTTCTCTGATATCCAACTTCTTCATCTATAAAATAAAATTGTACTACCACACAAAAGTTTTGTGAGGATCAGATGAGATAATACATGTTAAGTACTTAATCTCATTACAGTATCTAGAAGATTTTAAAAACATTACAATTAATTCCCTGCTTCCCTGTTTTGGAGATCAATGGATTTATCATCTATCTATCATCTATCTATCATCATCATCATCTGTTTGTCTATCTATCCATCCATTTCTACCTTTCTATCCTATGATGCAATAATATGATCATTCTCTGATGAAAACACATCCTTGGGTTATATTTTAACAATACATAGGATTTCTAACCTCAACAAACAGATAGGACATATTACTGAACCATACACAGTTATGAAGTTAAAGCATTTAGCAGCTGGAATTATGGAATCTTTAATAACTGGAGCTGAGGAGAATCCAGACATCAAGTATACCAACCACCTCATTTTACTGATGAATTGTAGGACAGGTGAACTGGTAAGAACAAGTTCATTCAGCTTGTAAGAATAAGAGTAACTATTTTTCTCTGATTCATTATGTCTTTAAGTTGTGATGTTGCAAAATTATCTATGCACAGCAATGTTAGTCTGGGATTTCTGCCTTCTAAGGCCATCTAGAAATAAGCCTGAAGGCTGTTCCTACCTCAGAAATGGTAGGTAAAATTGCATATACATTTTGTCTGGGGGATGCGAGGGGCCTCTAGTATTCCCCTGATCCTTCATTTGGCTCCATACTACCATCAACACTTTCACTAATCCATATATTACTAAGAATGTTAGATAGAGAATTAGGACATTGGGAAAGAATGACAGACAAGAACACGTTAATAGGTGAAGTGAGAATTATGGTCATATATTAGATTGGAAAGTTAAAAAAAACTACCAATACTGGGAAAACAAATGAAGCTTTATAAATAAAGGAATAGTTCTGTTTCACTTGGCTGCTGAAATGAATAAAGCAGTAAAAACAGAAGAGAAAAAATTATGGAAGTCCTGCCTAAGCAAATTATATGAGCTTATCTTAACACTAGGATCTTAAAAAGGAGGAGAAATGCATTTAGGTAACTAAACAAAGAATAAATTGTGAATCCAACCTCTGGATTTTCCTGAATCTTCCATCCTAGGTTTTAATGCCAGATATCCTTAGAGACTGGGGATTTTATCCCAGGATAGAAATGACCAATGAACACTATTAGCAACAGGTAGAAAGCCATTAACCACTGATAGATGCTGTAACAATTGATACCTTAGACCACTGCCCACCCATTCCAACTGTTTGTTGAAACGTGGGGAGCTTTTAGGTTTTCCACAGAAAGTACTATGTCATCTGCAAAGAGTGAGAGTTTGACTTCTTCTTTGCCAAATTGAATGCCTTTTATTTCTTTTTGTTGTCTGATTGCTGAGGCTAGGATTTCACCCCACAATTTCTAGAACTCATGCAACAATTCAGCAATGTGGCAGTATACAAAATCAATGCACAGAAATCAGTTGCATTTCTGTACACTAACAATGCACTAACAACATGACTGAAGAAAGAGAATTAAGGAATCAATCCCATTCACAATTGCACCAAAAACCATAAAATACCTAGGAATAAACCTAACCAAAGAGGTAAAGGATCTGTACTCTAGAAACAACAGAACACTTATGAAAAATTGAAGAAGACACAAAAAGTTGGAAAAACATTCCATGCTCATGGATTGGAAGAATAAACCTTGTTAAAATATGTATTCTGGGCACCTGCGTGGCTCAGTCATTGGGCATCTGCCTTCAGCTCAGGTCATGATCCCAGGGTTCTGGGATCAAGCCCTGAATTGGGCTCCCTGTTCAGCACGAGGCCTGCTTCTATCTCTCCCACTCCCTCTGCTTGTGTTCCCTCTCTCGCTATGTCTCTGTCAAATAAATAAATAATCTTTTAAAAAATAAAATAAATAAAAAATAAATAAAATGTGTATAGTGCCTAAAGAAATCTACACATTCAATGCAATCCCTATCAAAATAACATCAACATTTTTCACAGAGCTGTAACAAACAATCCTAAAATTTGTATGGAACCAGAAAAGATCCCAAACAGCCAGGGGAAGTCACAATGCCTGACTTCAAGCTATATTACAAAGCTATGATCATCAAGACAGTATGGTACTAGCACAAAAACAGACATGTAGACCAATGGAAAAGAACAGAGAGTTCAGAAATGGGCCCTCAATTCTATGATCAATTAAATTTCGACAAAGCAGGAAATTCTATCCAATGGAAAAAAGATGGTCTCTTCAATAAATGGTGCTGGGAAAATTGGACAACCATATGCAGAAGACTGAAACTGGACCATTCTCCTACACCATACATAAAGATAAATTCAAAATGGATGAAAGACCTCAATGTGAGACAGGAATCCATCAAAATCCTAGAGGACAACACAGGCAGTAACCTCTTCAACTTTGGCCTCAGCAACTTCTTACAGGACACATCTCTAAAGGCAAGGGAAACACAAGCAAAAATGAACTATTGTGACTTCATCAAGATAAAAATCTTCTCATGGTGCAAAGGAAACAGTCAATAAAACTAAGAGGCAACCTACAGAATGGGAGAAGATATTTGCAAATGACATAACAGATAAAAGGCTGGTATTCAAAATCTATAAAGGACTTATCAGACTCAACACCCAAAACCAGATAATCCAGTTAAGAAATGGGCAGAAGACTTGAACAGACAATTCCCCAAAAAGGACATACAAATGGCCAACAGACACATGAAAAACACTCCACATCACTAATCATCAGAAAAATACAAATCAAAACCACAATGAGATACCACCTTGCACCAATTAGAATGGCTAAAATTGACAAGACAGGAAACAACGAATGATGGTGAGGACGTGGAGAAAGAGGAACCCTCTTACAATGTTGGTGGGAATGCAAGCTGGTATGGCTGCTCTTGAAAACAGTGTGGATGTTCCTCAAGAAGATAAAAATAGAGCTACCCTACAACCCAGTGACTGGACTACTAGGTATTTACCCCAAAGATACAGATGTAGTAAAAAGAAGGGACACATGCACCCCAATGTTCATAACAGCAATGTCAATGATAGCCAAACTGTGGGAGGAGCTCAGATGTCCTTCAACAGATGAATGGATAAAGAAGACATGGTCCATATATACAATGGAGTATTAGCCGTCAGAAAGGATGACTTTCTACCATTTATGTCAACATGGATGGAACTGGAGGGCATTATGCTAAGTGAAATAAGTTAGTCAGAGAAAGACAATTATCATACGGTTTCACTCATATGTGGAATGTGAGAAATAGCTCAAAGGCTCATAGGGGAAGGGAGGGAAAACTGAATGGGAAGAAATCAGCGATGGAGATAAACCATGAGAGACTCTTGACTGTGGGAAACAAACTGAGGATTCTGGAAAGGGAGGTGGGTGGGGGAATGGGGTCACTGGGTGATGGGAATTAAGGAGGGCATGTGACATGATGAACAACTGGGTATTATATGCAACTAATGAATCACTGAACACTATACCAAAACCTAATGATGTATTATGTATTAATTGAATTTAAACAAAAAGAAATGTGGGGAGCTTGAAGCTAAACCAGTAGTCAAAAATCATCATGGGAAAAAAAAAAATCATGAATGCTAGAAGACATAACTGAAGAGGCCAAGAATGTGACCAGGGCTCAATCTTTTCATGCTATGCCTTTCCTTCATACACTCTTCCCCCACTCTTCTGTCACCAAAAATGGGAGATGCTTTTACCTCCACATCCACCTATGCTATTCCATCACAACAGACGTGTACATTCTATTGACTTGTTACTAAGGCTACACATTACAAATGGAATTTTAATTCTTATTGGCTCAGCTGCTTCATCTTACTTAGTGAAGCAATATTTATTAACTTTAGGAAAATAAGATATAATTCTTTGGTGTAACTAACTAGCAAAAGACCTTTTTGTTAATTCTTATTACAGCATCTAATAGTCATAAGTACAGAATATGTCTATTCTCTATTTCTTATTTCTCAACTTAGGGGCATTAAAAATATAACTTTGTACTTTCAAATGAGACATGCAGGAAGAAAGAGTAAAATACATTTTCTTTTCATAAAATATTCTGTATGTAAGAGGGGCTATCACTTTCTTAACTAGTACTAATGAATTACATGTTATTATAACCATTTTCCACATATTTCTACCCAGATTTTGAAGCTTCCAGTAAAAAAAAAAAAAAAAAATTGACAAAGTAAGAACAGGGCAATAGGAGATAATTTTTTATTTCTTTCTTTAGATAACAAACATAATATACTTTATTTCATTTAATTTCTATATTATCCTTATGTAGTAAATATTATTATTATCATTGGACAAATGAATAAATTGAGAATCGGCACAGTAGCCATCTTCCTATTAAGTTGTAGAGCTCAGATTGCACTCTTGATGTATCTGACATTAATGTGGTTCTTATTCCACTGAGGGGCAATGAGAGCAGTATCTACTTGTCTGCTTGGCTTCAGATTTAACTCAGTGTCCCACCAGAGCTAAAAAAGAGTTTAATCAAATCTAAGATTTTCCAGCTTTTTATGTGAACTTTCAAAGTGGCTAAGCATCTTCTATTCCTTAAGAAAAGCTACTATGAGGATTAGGAAACACTTTTTTCTTAATCCTGGGGCTTTTATATATAGGTTTGCCCCTAATATATATTGCTTGTGTACCTGCACTCGTTCTCCCTCTCTCTTTCTCTTTACATATGTTTACATATATATATGCTTAATATTTAATAGTTATATAAAATGTAATATATTTTAAAGTACTAACAATATTTAAAAGAAGAGTCTGCATTTTTCTAGTGAGGTAAGAATTTATTTTCTAAAGGAAAGAGTACATAGGCTAATTTTTGAAGGACACTTGGGAGAAGAATTTGGCTTGTGTTTTTGTAAGATAATTCCTATAGAAGTAAATGAAGGGTTTCGGTTAAGTGACAGAACAATATCTGGAAGACCTTTTGTGTACTGCTTATAAGGTTGTCAAGCAAAACATAACAAGTACTGACCAGAACAAGAGTAAAAACGATGAGATTTAGAGATGCTTAAAACAATATGTAAAAAATATAGAAAAAAAATGCTTCCAGGATAGAGTTAAACTAAATGACTGTAAGTAGTTTTATAGCTATGAGCTTCTAGTTTCTATTTAGTAAATGCATAGAACAATTTCCAGAGCTTAAAAAAAGTAAAAATAAACACAATGACGGAGACTTCATTAACAAAGAAAACATGTTAAAAGAATCATTATTGTCAAAGAATAAACCTAGATACAGTAACAGTCTTCTCTTATACTCATGTCCAGTTGACCAACTTGACTTAAGTGGATTTCAGTTTAATCTTTTATTATAACCTGCATTCTCATATCTTTTTTTTTCATTACTAGACCCATCATTTGTATCTGTTTAGTTATTTCTTAAGTTCACAAGAAAAAAATCTATTCTGATACTCTTTATTATTTATTATTTATATATTTTATTATTTATATATATTATTCATATTAAATAAATTATATATATTATATATAAATTATATATAAGATATATATTATATATAATGTGTATATTATATATAACATATTATCATTTGTAATTGTTTATTATATCATATATCATTTATATAATGATGTATATTATTATAATGTATACATCGTGGGAATTTGGTGCAGAAAAATATGAGGATATAAATTTTGGCAGACAGTATGGATTTCAGTTGAGACAAGTGGTAGACAAAATGAGCTTCAGGAAAGAATAAAAGAAGAGACATAAAATGACTCAAGTGAAATGTCTATTTTATCTTGTATTGAAATATAACAGCTAATGCTGAAATAAATTCAGTTGGCTTTGCTGCAGAAAGGACCAGAGGAAAAGGCAAAATGAAAGAAATATATAATTGAGTTATAATCTAAGAAATAGTGAATGAATTCTATTATCTTTTTAAATAACAGGATTTTGCATAATAGTTTGTGTTTTTTCTTGAATACCCAAAGGTTTAAAAATTTCAACAGAATTGGAAAAAAATATGGAAATTTCATTTTAGAGAGTGAGTGATTATATAAATACACACATAAACAGAAGTTACCCAATTTGATATACTCATTTTTCTCTATTTTCTCTTACAAAGATGCAACAAAAGAATATGTGGGTATGCAATAAACATGTTTTAACACTATGTAACTATCATTTCCACTGGTTTTAACTGGTTTCACAAGATGTATCCTTGTAACATGTACATAAATATTTATTTATTATACACATATTTTAAAAGTACACATGACCATCTAACTTTTGGTGGGTTCTTTTTTAATGATTGGTTTGGAAAGTTGAAGCATGCTATTCAAAAAATCAAGGGAATGCAATTCTATATATAGTCAAGCCAAAAGGTCTTTAGGAAAATTCAGTGTTATCGTAGAGATTATTTAGAATGTTAGAGATATGCAAATAAACTTTGCTTCCTATCTTGAAATTGGTATTATCTCTTTTGAGATGACAAGGATAAAGATTTCTCAGATCTTGCAAACCAGAATGCCTACTGACTCTTAAAAGAAATATGTAGCAGTGTGTGTGTTTATGTGCATAAACATTTATTAGCTGTAGCAAAATGTAAGGAAAATGTAAGGAAAAAATTTGCAATTGAATAACAAAGTATTGCCTAAGCTTAGAGGCATATAGTTTAATAATAAAAAAAAAGAATAAAATAACAAGGAAACTCAATAGTGTAACGTAAGGGAACAGATACTACCTCTAGTTTATAAGCATAAATTCTTTTTGTGCAAAGCTGTGATTTATCCCAAAAGATTCTTTTTTTTTTAAATATTTTGTTTATTTATTTGACAGAGAGAGAGATCACAAGTAGGCAGAGAGAGAGTGAGGAGGAAGCAGGCTCCCTTCCGAGCAGAAAACCCGATTAACCCACTGAGCCACCCAGGCACCCCAAAAGATTCTTTTTATGTAATAATAGCAACAGGACTGGACTGGAAGAGATTATGCTGAGTGAAATAAGTCAAGCAGAGAGAGTCAATTTTCATATGTTTTCACTTACTTGCGGAGCATAACAAATAACACAGAGGACATGGGGAGATGGAGAGAAGAAGGGTGTTGAGGGAAATTGGGGGGGAGATGAACCATGAGAGACTATGGACTCTGAAAAATAACCTGAGGGTTTTGAAGGGGCGGGGGGTGGGAGGTTGGGGGAGCCTGGTGGTGGGTATTATGGAGGGCACACATTGCATGGAGCACTGGGTGTGGTGTAAAACTATGAATTCTGTTACGCTGAAAAGAAATAAAAAAAATAATTAAAAAAATAAAAAAAAAATGTAAATGCAAAAAAAAAATAACAGCAACACGAGAAAGGAGAGGTTATCAACATTTTTTACTCCATTGGAAATGTGACAGTTGATCAGATACCAGTGACATAGACTATGCTGTCCATAAAAACTATAGTCACAACTAAAAACACTAATGAAAAGCAACCGAAACAACAAAGAACACATCAATATAAAAAAAGCGTTAATAAATCACACTGTAAAATCTACAGAGTAGATTATACTCCTGAGTAATTTATGTTTTGTTTGGTTTTACTTCTCCAAAGCAAGCATAGGTAAATCCTACAATTTTCCATGTTTGTCAGTACTAATGTTCAATATTTAGTGTATTATATATCTTATTTTTACAAAAGAAAAAGAAACGAAAAAAAAAACTTTCAACTCTTACAAGTGAGTAAGGCAAATATTAATCAAACACATCAACACAGTCTATTACTGGCCTTTGTTACTTTTTAATTTGTTTTTGTCCTTTTTTTTTCCTCTCTGATCTGCTTGCTGTCTGATTAATTAATGTTGACACCAGGCATCATCAAAGAAATAGCCTTCTTCACAAAACTAGACTATAATAGCTTTTAAAAGTGTGAAATAATGTTATTCTTCTCTAAAAGAAACTTGAGAAACAGTATTTTTAAAACAGAAATGCACAAACAATATGTTTCTTACAGATTTACCTTTAATACTCTTTAGTTTCATGATCACTTAAATTATGATGACATTCACAGTTCAAGTTACATTATGAAAATACAAAAGCTTTTTACTTCAACACTTTTTGTCAGTGAGGTGTAATGTGAAAAATGACACACACAAGCACAAACTCATACACACACATACAAAAACATTACTGTCTTTGGTAAAGAGAGCAGAGAAGTTGGAACCTAATCTGAAAGCCTTTACTTTTTGCCACAGTGCTATAGTGTCTCTGCTTTTGTCAAGAGCTGAGCCTACTGCTTGTGGTTTGTATCCCATCAGTCTTGCCCCTGAAATTTCTCTACATTGGTGACCCTTCTATGTTTTAGACCCTCCTATGTTTTATGTTCTAACTTGTTCCATATTAGATCATTCTAATTAATTTACAAAGATTTATTGTTTCAAACATATTAAAGCAAAACTCATATTCCTACCAACTGTTCCAATTCTGTTTCTAGCAAAACATGTATACATTATATACAGTTAATAAATATACTTATTATTAATCATCATTCTCTCTTCAGTCCACTCTAATCGGTGTTTTGAACTCTTCAAAATCACCCAAAACCTCTATGCTGTCACATCTTTCCCCATCTCATTTGTTTTCATCTTACTTGGCTTCCCAGCAGATTTGACAAAATTGATCTGGCCACTCTTAATTGTCATTACTAATTTTTTCTACTCTAATGTTGCCGTGCCCCAGGACACCATATTTTCTCCATAAAGAATAACATTCTTGGGGCACCTGGGTGGCTCAGTGGGTTAAGCCTCTGCCTTCGGCTCAGGTCATAGTCTCAGGGTCTTGGGATCCAGCCCCACATCAGGCTCTCTGCTCAGCAGGGAACCTGCTTCCTCCTCTCTCTCTGCCTGCCTCTCTGCCTACTTGTGATCTCTCTCTCTCTCTCTGTCAAATAAATAAATAAATAAAATATTTTAAAAAAAGAATAACATTCTTCTATACTTTTAAATACTATGTAGCCAATTATAACTTCTAAATTTATAGCCTTAGCTAACCTCTTATTGAGAGATAGATACACATACCCAATTAACAGCTTGACATCTCTAATTAGATATCCAATAGTCATTCAAAATGTCACATAGTCAAAATGGAAGATTTCAAGGTCCCAAGATTTCCTCCCTAACCCCTTCTTCATAAATAACACTATGAACCATCTAGTTGCTCATACCTAAATTCTAGAATCACTTTTAATTCTCTACATTGCACTGTATTTAATATTCAGTTTCTGAGGAAGTTCTTTTTGCTGTATTCTAAACTAGATCTTAAATCTGTTCTTTTTTTTTTCTCAGCCTTTCTACAGCCCCATCCTAAAATAACCCACCACCATCTCTCTCTTGCACTATTGAAATAGCCTCCTACCTGTTATTCTAACTTTTATGTTTAACTATAGCAATAATTTCTAACTAGCAATGAGATAGAACTTTTGAAGCATGAATGCATTAATTTCAAACTTAAGATTTATACCCTTAAGACAAAATCCTATATCCCTGTCCTACAAGGTGTGTATCAGAAACTGATTACTACTTCCCTGACCTAATCTCCTCCCAGCACTTAGTACTCTCTCGGAGCACTGATATTCTTTCTGTTTCTTGCGCAAGTTAGGTTTATTTCTTCTATAGCATATTTGTACTAGCTGATTCTGGGGGCTAGAATCAGTGGTCTGCCAGCGGAAGAAGATGGTGGTGACAAGAATAGCCTTCTCAGGTGTAAGAAATGGAAGGGGAGACATTGCTTACAGATAATTAAAGACAATAATAAAATGGCTGAAGGTCAGTTTGCTTTTAGTATTACTATACCTTGACAATTCTGTAGAATGCCATTGATAACACATTCCTACCTGCTGGGATGAACTGCCCACCATACCCTTTCTCTGGTCCTCTACTGCCTAGAAGATGTTCACCTTTATCATGGCATGGCTTATTCTTTCTAATTAATCACATGCTACATCCAATAGGTCCTGTTCTTAGCACTTTCACCTACTATTTTCTTGTTTGGTTTTAGTCTGTTTTTTATCTATTTCTTTATATTTTCAGAAAACCAGACTTGAAGTCCATGTCCACAAAGTTCTTGGTATAATTGGTACTAAAAAAGTGCTTGTTGAATCAACAAATGAAAAGCTTATTCTAGGTCTTAGGAATTTTAGCTTCATTTTACCATCTGCTGATATATGATTTACCTGGAATGAGAGAGAAACCTACTATAGTGTGTTATGATCGAGCTAACAGTGGTTACTAGGAACACAGTCATAAAGAGCACATTGATTTGGACTTTACTAAAATTCCTTATTGAATGGACAATGGAAAGGCAAAGTAAACAGGATATACTGTCTCATCTTTTGCTTCATTAGGTATATTCATAGAACATAAATTCATCAGAATTCCTCTAATTCAATGAAATGTTTAAAAATAACTTAGCTACAAGAAAAAATTGTTCCATTTTCACTGTTAGCATAATAAATAAGAAAGTCCATTTCATGAAAAAAAAACCCTGAACTTACATTAGTTCATAAGCATTTTTGCACATATTAAATAATATACATAACATTTACCAAGAGGCCACACAGTGCAGGAACAATTATTTTTCTCAATTAAACATTAAAGAAGAATTTCATTTTTTATTCATGCCTATTTTATATAACAATGATAAAATTAAAGGTTATAATAATTTGTAAGAGGACTAACAAAAACTGTGGGATGTTTTTAATGAAGCAAAAGCTACTTAAATCATTGAACCATTTCCAGTGATTTTAATTTAGGATTTAGGGAACTCAATTAACTCATAAAGCTACTTTAATATTTTAGTAACTGAAGTTTATAGAGATGAAATCTAGAGATTAAAATAGGATCCTTAGACTACAGAATACTCTTAATCTTTGGGCACATCTCATAGGTAAAGCTATAGTACAGGAAATTTATCTTGATCTAATTATAAAGTTATTTTGATATATAATTTATTTGGGATATAGATCAAATATGTAAGTTCCTACATCCCTTATCAACACTGCTATTTTTATAAAATATTTTTGCTTGTTACTCTGAGGAAAAGCAGGGAAGTCTGTGTGGCTGAAGCAGAGTGATCCAGGGGGTAAGTTGTTGGAAAAATTAAGAGAAGGTGAGGATATAAACCATTGAATGGCTTGTAAGCAATTTTAATGACTTTGGTACTTCCTTGGAGTGTAATGGAAGCCATTGCAGAGTTTTGAGCAGAGGAGAGCTTGATCTGATTTACACAATTAAATAGAATCTCTAATTGCTGCGTTGAGAGTATACTGCAGGTAACAAGAATAGAAAATGGAAATCAGAAGATGATTAACAATAGCAGAGGTGAGATATTTGAGAAGTCGAATAACAGTAATATGGTAGTAACAATGAAGACACTGAGAAGTGTTTTCATTCTAATTATATTTTAAAGTACAGTCAATTAGATGGAAAATACGAGATGAGAGAGGAATTAGAGATGATTCCAGGTTTTTAGGCTTGAGCCCCAGTTGAGGAAGGACACTATGGAACATTGACTTAAAGATTTCTTTGAAGTCTTTAAGTGAGATGTTGGGTGGGCAGTTGAATGCATCATTCAGGTGTTGTGGAGGTATGGAAGGAGATATAAATTAGGAAACTGTTGGAATATAGATATAATTTAAAGCCATGATATGACATGGTATCACCCAAGAAGTCAATATACACTAATACAGAAAGAGAATGAAGAAGAATGATGTTCTGGGCATTGAAACATTATCAAATTAGAGATAAAAAGAAAGAACCTAGAACTGAAATCAAGACACAGTCAAATAGAATAAAATCCAAGAGAGCCTGCTGTGCAGAAATTTCAGGGAGTAAACCATCAGAGAGGACTTACTGGTCAGCTGTATCAAATGCTGCTGAGAGGTCAAATAGAATGATGCCTGATAATTGACTTTTGAATTTAAGAATAAGAAAGTCATTGGTAACTTTGATAAAATAAGTTTCTGTAGAATAGAACTAATCAAATATGGGGAAAATGGAATATAAAATAGTAAATACATATAATCTTTGAAACTGAAAAACTGAACAAAAAAAATTTGTCAGTAGGTGGCTGGGTTTATCAGCCAGAAGCCAATGAAGAGAAACAAAAACACAGTGAAGATTTAAACATGGAAAGTTTGTATAAAGAATCAATAACTATAAGAAGGTTTTGGAGTAAGGAATAATTAGAAAGTATGAAGTTAAAAAGAATTCTAAAAAATATAGAAATAGCAGGTTTCCAAGACATACCTCAAAAAATATTGTGGTTTTTGTTCCAGACCATCTCAATAAAGTGAAGATCACAATAAAGTGAGTCCAGTAAGTTTTTTGGTTTCCCAGTGCATATAAAAGTTGTTTACTTTATACTGTAGTCCACTAAGTGTGCAATAGCATGTCTTTTTTATTTTTAAGATTTTATTTATTTATTTGACAGAGATCACAAGTAGGCAGAGAGGCAGGTGGAGGGCGGGGGGAAGCAGGCTCCCTGCTGCAGAGAACCTGATGTGGGGCTCAATGCCAGGACCCTGGGATCATGACCAGAGCCAAAGGCAGAGGCTTTAACCCACTGAGCCACCCAGGTGCCCCCAAAAGTATGTACCTTAATTAAAAAAATACTTTATTGCTAAAAAATGCTAACCTTCATGTGAACTTACAGTGAATCAAAATCTTTTTGATGGTGGAGTGTCTTGCCTCTATGTTGATGGCTGCCGACTGATCAGTGTGGTAGTTGTTGAAGGCTGGGAGGGCTATGGCAATTTCTCAAAAGAAGACAACAATGAAGTTTATTGTATTGACTGACTTTTCTTTTCACTAATAATTTCTCTGTAGCAAGCAATGCTGTCTGATAGCATTTTACCGACAGTAGAACTTTCTTCAACATTACAGTCAATCCTCGCAAACCCTGCTACTGCTTTATCAATGAAGTTCATAAATTAATAGTCTAAATTCTTTGTTTTAACGGTCTTCACCAGTAGATTTCATCTCAATAAATCACTTTCTTTGCTCATCTGTAAGAAGCAACACATCACCCATTCAAATTTTATCATGAGGTTTCAGAAATATAGTCACATCTTCATGCTCTATTTCTAGTTCTCTATCTGTTTTTCCCATATCTCCAGTTACTTCCTCCAGTGAAGTCCCAAATCTTTAATTTGTAACAAACACATTATCCACAAAGCATAATAAAGTATGCCTGTATAAGGAGCAACTGCTTACTATCTTAAGTCTGAGTTAGAGCACCCAAGGACGCACCCCACCTGAGATCCAGAACTCCTTAAAGAGGGTGCAGCCATGGCTGACCCGATTGCAGTGAAATCACTGTGGGGCAGAAATTTCTAGAAACCTGTCCTTTAGAAATCTACCCTCTAGGTGCCCCAAAAGAGATATCCTCCTACAATATCACCTGAGGGACCTTTTGGGGGAATCTTCTAAGTTCTCCTGGCCACCATGCTCTGCAGGAGGCAGGCATGGGAGAAACCATTCATTTCAGGAATCTGGTAAGTAGGCACACTCAAACCAGGGAACAAAATCTCTCGCCCTAAGGTCTCTCCAGTGTCCTCTACTGACAAAGTCCATCATGGTGTTAGCTGGCAAAGAAAAAAAATATTTAAAGGGCCGTTTTGACATTCATTTTCACAAAATAGTTGAAAAAGATAATTTTGGAGCTGGGGATCAATAAACTGATAACCAAAACAACACAAAAATAAATTGATAAACACCAAACTGGGGTGGGGGAGGGGAGAGATCAAGCATGTTTGCATACTCACAGATGTGATTCCGAAGAGAAGCAATTCGATGATCTAAGACAGGAAAGAACTGTTGGAATATTTTCTTTGAATGTGCTAGAGTAGGGTAGGATTTCATGCACAAATGGATAGATTGGCTTTAGAAAAGAGGGTTGAAAAATTATCTATAAGAACAGGTGAAAAGCATAAACTTGTGTACAGATCTTGGTAGATGAGCAGATGCAAAGGTATAAATGAGTGTTTATTGGGGTCCTATTTTTGATTCTGATATTAATTCAGTGTTTGATCATGGAAAGTTTGTTTAATTTCATTGGGCCTCAGTTTTCATATCAGGAGAAGAAGATGGAAATATTCTTTCTTTCAGTAATATTGCATGAATGAAAATAGGTTTTCATTTCCTAAGAACTGATTCCTAGTCAATAAATAATTGACATAAATAATTCTATAGTGAATTAAGATATATATGCTTCCCCATTGGAAGAAAATAATTTTGACAATGTCTTAAAACTCTCAAGAAACTTCATTCAGTAGACAATGAAAAAAACTTGAACTTTTTGCTCACCAAATAAATGGTCTTTAGGGAAACATAAATTCCTTCCATCGTAGTCATTTTTTTCCCTAGTAATCATCATTCAGGACGTTTAAATGACAAAAATCTGGGACGCCTGGGTGGCTCAGTTGGTTGGACGACTGCCTTCGGCTCAGGTCATGATCCCGGACACCCGGGATCGAGTCCCGCATCAGGCTCCCAGCTCCACGGGGAGTCTGCTTCTCCCTCTGACCTTCTCCTCGCTCATGCTCTCTCACTGCCTCTCTCTCAAATAAATAAATAAAATCTTTTAAAAAAAAAATAAATAAATGACAAAAATCTTATGACTTAAAAAATAAACTATTTCAAATTACTTTGTAAACTTGTATAATTTAAATCATTCCTAAGAGGAAAGCAAGCAAACTAAAAGCTAGGTGAAGGAATCACAAGTGAATTGAATTTTATCACACGTGTATTAAATGACAACTACTATAACTTTAATTTCTAGGAGTATCAAATAAATAAAAGTTTATTATTATAATGACTCTGAAAATGGAAAATCTACCTCCCAGAGAAGAACAATTTAACGTTAACGACTATCCAGAGAATCAGACAAATGCATTGATTTCCTTTCTAATTAAATGGCAAATACCTACAGGTATAAAAGTCATTACCTTAATAATATTCCAAAAAATAATAGTACACTGCTAATATTAAAAAATGATAAATACTTGTATGTTATTTTGCATAACTACTCAAATTTATTGGAGGTTTTTCCCTAAATATAAAGGTAAATTATCTTAGAATAATGTTATTGGTGCTAAGTATCATGCAATTTCATATTCTATCAAGAAAATGGAGTACATGTTAATTAAATATTTCCCACAAATACATCAAATATTCCAATTCAGTACTCCTGATAAATTGAAGAAAATTTTATTTACTTTCTATGTGTTCAATTTTAAGTTAAAGAAAATAATTTTGAGTTTGTTATTATCAGAAATTCTTAGTCTTCTATAATTTAACTTCATCAAGTAGAATTCATTGAGTGGGCATATTACTTTTTCTTTTAATCCAAACAGTAATTTATGAAACGCTAGTGTTTTTTTTTTTAAATTTTGTTAATTTGAAGTTATGTTTACTACAGTATTTTCAAACCACTGTTGGCTTCCTTTTCAGGCCAATTCAGATCAGCTTAGAATTTAGTTTTCCATAATCACCAGGGAAAATATGTGAATGATCACATGACAGCATACTAAAATGTGTATCTACCTTACTTTCACATTTTTATTGCAGAAAAGACCTTCAAAACAAGTTCCCTAATATTTTGCAGGGAGAAATTGAGGCTCTGAGAATTAAAGCAAACTATTTTAGATAATATTTTAAATTTAAAAACTCACTGATGCATATACAATAGAATTTAGGAATTCTAACTCTTAAAACATATTTTTTTTCCACCTATGAGAGTAAGCTATCAAACAAACAAACAAAGAAAAGGTATTTTCACTCTTACATCTGAGCCTGTAGCACCTGGTGAGTTATTAACTGTCATCATGACACCTAGAGTAGAAAAGACAATGGAGACTCTGAACATTTCAATTTTTCATGTTATATCTCAGGTGGAAAGTTAGATAATTTACCACAAAGCCTAATTTCGTTGTAATTCAAAGAAAAATTTTTCCTGAACAAATTAGTTATATTTCAGGTATGGAGCACCTAGTTGGCTCAGTTAACAGAATGTGTGACTCTTGATATAGGAGTCATAGGCTCTAGCCCCACCTTGTCTGTAGAGGTTACTTTAAAAAAAAATAAAATCTTTAAAAAACATAAATAAATAAATAAACAAACAGATAAAATATTTCAAGTATGCTTCTGAGGACCTATTTTTCCACTAAAGTAACTCTATTTGGCATGTAATAATTATTTAATAAATAGATGTTTAAAGATCAAATTTAATTACTAAATTTAAAGCAAAAAATATACTCTTATTTTGAAGAACATTTAAAAAGTAAAAATTATGTCAATTGAAAGATAGCTTTTAGAAAAAATATTATAGGGGCGCATGGGTGGCTCAGTGGGTTAAGCATCAGAGTTGATTTGGGCTCAGGTCATGTTACCAGGGTGGTAAGATCCAGCCCCAAGCCGGGCTCTGAGCTGAGCTGGAGCCTGCTTGAGATTCTCTCTCTCCCTCTACCCTTCCTTACATATATATATATATATAATGTGAGTCATATTCTATTATTCTATTCTTTTCTGGTATCATTTACATATATATTTCTCATGTTCGTGGTGAGACAAAGAGCTGCAATAATTAGCTTAAGCAAATCAGGATTATGGGTGGTGGAGATTTCATCAGTGACAACCAGAAATTAGAAATAGAAGAGAAGACAGATTAAGAGGCAATACCTTCATTATCTATTTTTAAATTTTCATGCATTATACTATGGAATTCATGACCAGAAACTCTGTACTTAAAGGTTTGTGTTATTTTCCTCAAAATGTGTAAAATATTATTTCATTTAAAAATTATCTGAAAAAAATTATTTGATAGACTATCTTTCTTAAGATTTATTTTTTATTTTTTTTTAATTTATTTATTTGTCAGAGAGAGAGGGAGAGAGAGTGAGTGAGCACAGCCAGACAGAGTGGCAGGCAGAGGCAGAGGGAGAAGCAGGCTCCCTGCCGAGCAAGGAGCCAGATGCGGGACTCTATCCCAGGATGCTGGGATCATGACCTGAGCCAAAGGCAGCCACCCAACCAACTGAGCCACCCAGGCGTCCCAAGATTTATTTATTTTTGAAGAGGGACAAAGTAAAAGGATTAAATATGTGCTCTTTAAGTCAAAATATCCCATATTTCCCTTGGAATAAAGGGGCAAATTTTGATGTTAAAATTATAAATTACTAAAACAACAGCAAAACATGCTCTGTGTTTGAATTATTAGGCTTTCTTATTATATCTACATTTGGTCTCTGAAATAGATTTGCTGTAAACTAGCATTTTCTAACACTTTAACCATGAACAAATAGTATTTAAAAGTATTCATCACAAAGTGTATCATGTTAAAAAAAAAGTTTATAAACCCATCTTGCAGGGCACCTGGGTGGCTCAGCTGGTTAAGCATCTCCCTCTCCCTCTACCTACTTACTCCCCCTGATTGTGCTCTCTCTCTCACTCTCTATGTCAAATAAATAAATCAAATCTTCTAAAAAAAAAAAAGGTAAAATAAACCCATTTGCCATAACCCCTCCTTTTAAATTTTTTAATACAGATTGTCATAATAATCTCTTAATAAAGAAACTCACTTAAATTCATGGCTTTTCTGAAGAAAAACTTATTTCAAGTAATGACTCTTAAAGTCTCATGGAAAGAATGATCTGCAAAACACATTAGGGAAGCATGGTTCTGGGTTGTTATTATTTTTTAAAGTTTTGGAACTCTTCATGAAAAAGGTTAATAAACAATAGATTTTCATTTAGAGTAAATTATCCTAAATTAAAGGAACTCTAGATGTGTTTATATTTAAAGAAATAGGCTCTCTTCCATTGCTATGAATCTATCTACCATTAAGTAGCCTGCAAAGTTGGCTTCGCTGAGCTGGAAAAGCAGCATATTCAGTGAATTCAATAAGCTGACCTATAAAGACCTGGAAATAGAGTCATAAATAATAATGAGTGTGTTATTCTCAATTCAGTCAGCTGTGGGGGTTTTCCAAACCATTAAACAACTTCCCAATTTGCTACAAATCAGCATAACTGTTGTATTCTTTTGAAAAGGAAGCTAGAATAAGAAATGGCAAGTGTATGGTAAGATTTAGGGAGTAATGAATATTTAATCACAAGGAACACCTAAAACCTGGCTACAGTGAGCAGTCACTCATAACATTCATCTATTATAAAAATAAAAGATGGGATTTTATCTTGACCATTAGATTTTACCTCATGCTAATATTCATGCTAATCCTCATTATTTCCTGCATATGCTTTCATATATATATATATATATATATATATATATATATATATATATATAAAAATTGGGCTTAAATAAGAAATAAGTCCTGCTTGAAATATAAAGATCGATTTGAATGATAAATGCCCATTTCATCTGATTGGTCACTTTTTTAGAAGACTGGAATGGCATCTTGTCCTGATGTCATCTCCAGAAGCAATGACTAGATATGTGTTATCTCTTTAAATAAAGTCTTTATTGACAGATATTGTCTTCTTACTCCATGTGCCACCAAGCTCTTTTTTTTTTTTTGTAAATGTGATGCTTTAAAATGTTCTAAACCTCTTCTTTCCATGTATATTATTACCTTTAGATTTGAACTTATCATTTTTTTTTTTTGCAATGGACTCAATGGTAATCATCCAACTGTAGTGACCTCTTTCTCCACCTATATCCATTCTTCATAATGCCTCCAGAATGAATTTTTTAAAACATAAATTCACTTTATAGATATTGATTAAAAGGCAAATCATACATACATACAACAGGGAAAACAATAAAAATTCAAAATGCTACCATTATAATACCAGAATCAGTCATTAAGTTAAAATTAGTCTAGAAATCTCTTCATTTATTAATTCACTCACTCACTCACTCACTCACTCACTTCATAAAGACTTTCTAAGAGCCACCTATATGCCGGGAGTATGTCCTTTGTGTTTAGCATTGCATCAAATCGACCATTCTTCACTCTAACGCAGCTCACATTTTAGCAGGAAGGGGAGAATAGGGTGAGGGGAGCAACAGGCATTAAAAAAATCCATTCATTATAACTCAGATGGTGAAAACAATTATGAATTAAAGGTGAGAGAGTGTTTGGGGTTACCAATTTAGGTAGGCTATCCAGAAAAGTCCTTTATGAAAAAGTGACTTTGAGCAGAAACAAAAGAAATGAGGGAAAAACCGAATAGATATGAGGCAAAAGAGTGTTCCAGGAAGAAGGAACAGCAAAGAGGCCAAGATAGAGTTCTTTGGACAGGGTGGCAGGGGTGTGGACGATGAAGTCAGAAGTGTTCAGGAGTTAGATAATGTAAGGCTTAGATGTTCATAGGGAGTTTAGCTTTTATGCTAACTATAGAAAGCCACTGCAGGAATTTGAGCAGAGAAAACATATACTCTGAGTTTTTTTCTTATTTTTTATTATGGAAATATTCAAATGTATTCAAAAGTAGAGAGTAACTCTTTTTTTTTTTTTTTAAGATTTTATTTATTTATTTGTCAGAGAGAGAGAGAGAGAGCCAGAGAGCGAGCACAGGCAGACAAGAGTGGCAGGCAGAGGCAGAGGGAGAAGCAGACTCCCCGCCGAGCAAGGAGCCCGATGCGGGACTCGATCCCAGAACGCTGGGATCATGACCTGAGCCGAAGGCAGCGGCTGAACCAACTGAGCCACCCAGGCGTCCCAGAGAGTAACTCTATCTTAAAAGGAGCATTCTAGCTAGTGTCTGAAAAATAAACTATATAATAGTGCAATAGCTAAGATCCCAGCAGGAGATCAAATTTACCCAAAATGATTCATATGAAGATATGTTAAGGAAGGCACTACTTACAGAGGTGTGGCCAGTGTTCAGGAAATGAACAAAGGATGTTGAGGACTCAGGGAACCTGAACCAAGGTGATGATGGAGGAAATCTTACTACATAGTTCAGAAAGATTAGAGCTATGGCAGAGTGGCTGCCCTACTTGAGCTGTAGTCATAAAGAGACACCACTACAGCCACATCATGCAGAAAGTAGGGAAGAAATATACTTATATTCATTTCTACCGCCTGACTTTCTGGTTATAAGTCCCATTGGCTGGAGCTAGCCAAAAGCAAATCAGCAAGGGAGGCAGGTGATGCTGTTCCACAAGGTTCAGCTTCACAAGGAATGGAACTGGACAGAGAATAGTGCAAACTGAATGACAAGGAAGCAAATGAAAATAACCAGCACTAAAAGGGCAGACTATAAGCACATATACTAGTCAGGAGGTTTTATAATTGTCCAGGTGAGGATATTAGCTTGTCCCAGGGTTGTAGTAGTAAATATATTCTAGACATATCTTGAAGGTTACATACTACAGGTATGTCCAGTGGATTTGACGTTTTGAATGAAAGAAAAAGAGGATTCATAAGAACATTAGAGTTATATGATTACAAGGCTGGCTTCATATATAAGGATGGAGGTTGGAATGGATGGATGGATGAATAGAGATTGAGATAAATACAGAGATAAGAGAGAAATATTTTATTAAGAATAGAATCTCCCTGAACAGTGTATTTTGAATAAATGCCATTAGTTTGTATTCTACTTGACTTCCTTTCATTCCTCTGTACTTATGACCTTTTTTCTTGAAATAGCCTTTATTATTTTCCATGCCTGGCAAATCAACACTTATTTTATTGATTTGGTTTAAAGAAGGCGCCCTGTTGTAAGTATTTCTTTAACATGTAGCACATAGTTAAGCATATCTTCTTATTTCCTAGAGTACTTTGTCCATGTTTCTTGTACCTTTTGACTACCTTCACCTATTTCTCCCACCACCTTCCCCCACCTCTGGCAACCACTAATCTGTTCTCTGTATCTATGAGTTTGGCTTTTGTTTGGTTGGTTTTTTATGTGTGTGTATTTAAGATCCCACATATTAGTGAAATCATACAGTATTCATCTTTGGCTTTATGACTCATTTCACTTAGCATAATGGGCTCAAGGTCCATCTATGTTGTCACAAATGGCAGGATTTCCTTCTTTCATAGAGATAAATATATTCCTACATATATACATATAACATCTTCTTTATCCATTCATCTCTCAATGGATATTTAGGTTGTTTCCATGTTTCTACTATTATAAATAATGCAAATGCTGCAATGACTATGGGGTGCAGATACTCCCTCAAGTTAGTGTTTTTGTTTTATTTGGATAAGGACCCAGAAGTGGAATTGCTGGAAACAGTGAATACCACTTTAAATAATTATCTTCCTGTACATCTACACATTAACTGATTAATGCTGATTCGTGAAATGACTTTCAACTGGTATGCAAGTCTAGGAGGGTTATATGTAAGGAAAAGAAGAGGAGTGAATGGTTTAATGATTCCTGTTTCGAAAAAGTCAACCAACTGAAAACTGGGATGTTGGATACAGATATAACAAGCTTCTCAGCACAATATTATATACTTTTGCTTAGCTGTGAGTGCCAGAAAATCATAACCATATGCTCCATTATATTATAAATTATATTATATATTACTCCATTATAAAATAAATTATATTGTGAATTATCAAAGTTAGGAACAGATGCATTATTTTTTGCATACTCCAAAGGGTCTGACATGGGGTTTGACACATTTCAATTATTTTAATGTCCTTAATAGTAATATTCATGTTTATATTTTCCCTTATCCTTGAAGTTTGTTCAATAAAATGTTTGAACTCATTTCATACCTAAACTTTAGAAACCCCACAGGCAGAGTGTATGCCCAGTGGAATTAGTTCTACTTGGGAGAATTATTTTAATCCCTTATTGACTTGCAAGATGCATCCACCCTGATGTTTTCACAGGAACGTATCACACTGATGATGATCAAAAGAGGTATGTTGGACTTTGATCAGAGTAAATCTAAAGAAAGCTGGAAATCTGCAAATATGCAGTGATTAAAATTCTTTCTCCATCTTCTTTTAGTGGAAGAAGGGAAGTGAAATACTGACTCATACCTTATAATTAGTGTGAGAGAAATGGAAAGGTTTTTATTTAAGAAAATTGAGACAGTGCTAAAGCAAAATAAAAATTTAGTACTGTGCATGTTGTTATAATAGATATCAGGAGATCTACTTTTGCAGAGTAAACTAAATATGGTCCCTTTGATTGCTTTCCTGCAGATATATGTCAAAGAACTTCCAGAGCATCATTTGCTTCTTACCATCAGCATTAACTACTCTGAGACAGATCAGGGAGAAGCAGAAGAATTTTCAATCTTTCTGGTAACACCAGATGCTCTTTATAGGATTAAGACATTTACTTCTTTTTGGATATTGTGTGTAGGCCACTTGCAGATTTATCCCTCTCAATGAAAGTATACTTTAGAATGACCCTTACACTTAGTTCTTTGTGTTTGTTAACTATGGTTAGTCAGGGGACATTGTGTCATCAATTACCTTCTTGAAAAATAGGATGACAAATAACAGAATTTTAGAAAGAGACACTCCTCCAGATTTTACCATTAAAATTCAAGTAAATACAGTTAATATTTAAGAATGAGACAGCTACCTATAAAACCATAAAAACAAGATCAAAACAGTATATTTTTCTCCTGGTAATTATTAAGTATAAGCAATAGAATACTAAATAATGAATTAAGGAAATTATAGATCAAGTCTAAGTCCTAAGGAGATACATTTATATATGAAAAGACAGAAAAACTTTTGAAAGTTCACTGAAAGCACAGATAAAACAAGAGCACTCAACTAAGACTCAGATAGATCCAAGATGAAAAATCACATTAAAGATGTAATAAAGAAATTGCTCATGTGGGGGATAGTGAATAGAACAGCCTTAACAAAGCAGAAGGTTGTTCTGGAGGTATAGTGAGAAATGAGCCTATACTCGGTGTTTTTAAGTTACATTAGGAAATGCTTTCAACTGTAATGCAAAGAATTAAAACAAGACAATAAGAAGTAAATGATGAATGTATATGTTCTAGGACACTATGTGGGAGTAATCTGAATTCTGCATATGATTTCTTATGCCACATAAACGAATTAAAATTTTTAATCTTTCTCAGGGTGCCTGGGTGGTTCAGTCCTTAGCTTCTGCCTTCAGCTCAGGTCATGATGCAGAGCCCCTGCTGGGTGGGGAGCTTGCTTCTCCCTCTCGCACTCCCCCTGCTTGTGTTCCCTCTTTCGTTGTCTCTCTGTGTCAAATAAATAAAATCTTCAAAAAAAATAAAACAAAATTTTTGATCTTTCTTAAAAATTCAGAAAAGAGTTAATATCATCTGGCAAAGTGACTTTTGGAAGGAGAAGAGAATAGTGAATGGAAGAATCTTGGGCAGTATTATAATAATAATATTTGATGAGTCTTTGGAATAGGATTGACTAAGAACATAAACTTTTCTAAGCAGAATTATCAGTGGATTAAGTCTTGATTGAATTATCAAGGGGTCTCAGTAAGAAAGACACAATTTAAGAATATTTATTTATTCACATACTGTATTTTCCAACATTTTGAATCTAAATAGAAGTAGCTTAAAACAGAAGTATAGGTAAAGAAATACTGTAATCCATCAATAAAAAACAGAAGGCATAAGTCAATATAAGAAGAAGAATGGCAATGCTAAAGAATGAGTTCGGATTTAAGAGTGTAGTCTGAATTGTCAGTGGAACATCCAAGCTCAGTGCTTCTTGGTTGGGAATCAAATACTTCTTGGTTACGAGTCAAATCTACAGTAATGTCCAAGAGCCCGAATTATTTGTGTAATAGAGTTTTGCTATTGACTATGACTGGAAATAAGCATGCCATCAGCTGAGTCTGGGATAAATTATTTAGAAATGTAGATGTTTTGTTGGTTGTTAAGCGAAGATGTTTCTGAAAGACCACACATATTTATGAAGATGATTAATTTATGCATGTAATTTGAGATGTGATATTGAATATATTTCTGCCTATACATTATATATTTTCAAACCTCAATACTAGATGCGTTGTTTAAAATAACTTAATAGATACTCTAATTAGAGTAAGTGATCGATCACTTAAATAGTTATCGAGCAATTCCTGGGAGCCTGTGACCTTATTAGTGGAATTCAACATGGGGTGACAGATATTTTTTTCTGGTTTCCTGAAAATTTATGACTAGCATGCATATGAAGCCCTTAAGTAACTACATAGATGTCGACTCATTAAAGTCTGATACTACTGAGAAAAACAAATTGTGTCGATTGTGGCCTGAACAATGAGGGAAATCCTCGTGGAAGTAGTAGAATGTACCCTGGACTCTGAAGATTGGGTCATATTTTGGTAGAAGCCCCAGAGGGAAAAAGGATTACCAATATTACTTTGGAAAAGGGCAGGATTCATTAGGACCAGAGGAAAGAGGTCAGAAAAGCTAAAAGATGAAATACAGAAAAAGATACATGAGGTATCTTGGAGAGTGACTGAACGGTGAAAATGGGTTGTATTTTTGGCCTGCTAGTCTGAAGATATGATATAATGTCCTAGAAGCAATACTAAAACTAATGCAAGCTTCAGAATATAGGTAGACATGGGCAAATTAACAAAAGTGTTCTAAGAGGTGGGGAGGAGGATAAGCTTGAGTAGAACTGATTAGTGGTGAGAGAGGTCGCAGGTATCTGGGAGCTATTATAACACCTGGCACAAAATAGGTGCTGACTACATATTTGCTAAGTGAATGAATGAATGATTGAATGTGTGTAAGATCCAGAACCTACCTAGGATGCAATGAAATTTTTCTGGGTGAAGAGGATGTTCATGCAGGGCATGTAATCACTTATTTCAGTTTTACAAATTTTGAGCTTTCAAACTACCTTTAGAATAGCAAATCTATGTTAAATAACTAAAAGTTAATTATAAATTAGCAGCATTAAACCCCATCTCATTTGTCACTAATAACTACCATCATCTGAGTTAATTTTATGATCTCTACTCATTGTGATTCTGTTATTATTCTTCTTTATTTGTACTGTCACTTCAGCCAAAAATTTTTCATCTCAAGGAATCAAATATTCAGAATTCAAAATATTCTGTATTCAGAATAAAATTAATGAACCTCATCCTTATTTTGCAGGTGCTTTCTTTTTGTTCCTCAAATATCTGAGCAGGAATTATTCAGATGTATCTGATGGTAGCAAGCACATGTCAGTAATTTGTGTTTTCATTTTGAAATGACAGTACAGGAGGAGACTTGAAAAGCTACACTGTATCTGCTTTCTCATTTATTTAAAAATGTAAATAATATCTTCAAGGAGTTTAGTCAGAACAGTGATTGTGCCAATAGAAAGGATAAGAAGATATTTCTGTCTCTTAATATGTCATGATGCTATCCTTTGCCAAAATTCTTTTCAATGGATATAAATGGGATTTTAAATGTACTTTAAGGACCTATCTACTCATGTCAATGAGTTTCTTTCAGGCTGCAGATTGATATTCTGGCTAGAGCTGAGTTAGTTCCTCTTGTGGAAGGTTAGGCTGTTCCAATCCTAGCTTATACTCAAATTGCAGCTGACAAGGTGTTGTTAGCATTGGTGCACCAACTAACTTATATTCCCAGTTGTCAAAGGAGTTGTCCAGTTTCTTCCATCTATGTCTCTGAAAATCTATCTGAGAGAGAGGAGATATACAGAAAGCCTCTATAGGCTTGAGGCAGTTTATATCTTCCCTTGCAATGCAGAACAACTCTACCTGGGAGCTCCTCGTTTATTATGCTGCTACAGAGTTCTCTGATAACTTAACTCTCTCCATTCACTGGTACCGTATACTGACAATTCAACAGGCTCTGGGCTTATGTAGCACTGAGCGTGCTCATTAAATCACTGTTTCTCTGTCTGAGAAACCGTTTAATAAGAATACCTGAAAATTTATTGTCTCAGACCTATTTATAAGATATTGAAGTAGAAAATCATTTTTTTCTTGCAGCTTATGGCATATGATAATATTTTATCATTCATCCTATTCATCCTGTCAAGCAGAGAACTTGAAAGACTATGTATGAAACTGTCACTTGTTTTTTAAGGACTGTCACTTCTAATAGGAATCAATTTTGTTTTATAGATTCAGATTCTGTGAGTAGATTTTTTTAGCACAATGCCCAGTAGCAAAACAAAAGTTTGAAATATTATGAAATAATGTGCGGTGTATGAAATTTTGTCACACTGTTATGACTCTGAGACTGTTTTCATAACCTTGATAGCCCAAGGATATAGTGTTAGAAGAGTTAATACTTCCTTTGATCCACAGTAAGTCTAAATTTATCTTACTTTAGGTGTTTTTCCATTATTGCACTCCATATTACAGTGGACTCCCTGACCAGATGAAAGGTACAGATGTGTTTGCTATGTTTTGTACAGATCCTGTTAGTCACCTTGCCTTTCAAATTACGTCTTGGTGCCATATTACTCTTCCTTAAGAAACATCTTACAACAAAGATATTTTTCTTGTTTCCAGTCATTAACATGACAGGAGTATAATGCTATAATTTCTATCTCCTAAATAGCACTATTTTATGATATTTTTAAAAGTCTGTGGAGATTCCTTAAGAAATTAGAAATAGATCTACTCTATGACCCTGCAATTTCTCTAATGGGTATTTACCCCAAAGATACAGATGTAATGAAAAGAAGGGCCATCTGTACCCCAATGTTCATAGCAGCAATGGCCACAGTCACCAAACTGTGGAAAGAGCCAAGATGCTATTCAACAGATGAATGGATAAAGAAGATATGGTCCTTATATACAATGGAATATTATGCCTCCATCAGAAAGGATGAATATTCAACTTTTGTATCAACATCGACAGGACTGGAGGAGATTATGCTAAGTGAAATAAGTCAAGCAGAGATTCAATTATCAGATGGCTTCATTTACTTGTGGAGCATAAGGTATAACACAGAGGACATTGGGAGGTGGAGAGGAGAAGTGAGTTGGGGGAAATCAGAGGGGGAGATGAACCAGGATAGACTGTGGACTCTAAGGAACAAACTTAGGGGAGGGGAGTGGAGGAATGGGGGGTTGGGTGAGCCTGATGGTGGATATTAAGGAGGGCACGTATTGCATGGAGCACTGGGTGTGGTGCATAAGCAATGAATCTTGGAACACTGAAAAAAAAATTAAATTAAATTAAAAAAAATAAAATAAGATAGAAATCACCCAGAAAAAAAGTCTGCAATGCAAATTTTTATAATATAAATATTTTTATTTTTGCTATAAAATTAGAGTACTATGCCCTTTATGTAATAAGAGTAGGTCATGCAGCTCAGACAAAATCATGCATTTAATTTTGTTTGCTGGTGATATAAGAAAGTTATTTACAATGTTAGAGAAGTATCTATACATGCAAGTTAGTGCAGAGAATCATGACAAGGATTCTAACCAACATAGTATTTTCTTTGACATATTAAGGAAAAATATAAAGATAGGAAATATTTTTTTTTAATTATATGACAATTTATTCTATTTTCTTATTGGAAGGCTGGAAAAACAATGCAAACTGTAGATACATGAATAATGCATTCCATTTTCATGAAGCAATACTTTTTTAGAGTCATAATTTCCAATATATTGCAAGCATTTGAAGTAAATTCATATAAATACTCTTGGAAAACTGCAGTTTGATGAGTATCTATGTGTAACTATATGGGATTAAAACATTTATCAATATTTTCATTTTGCTAAGTGTGGCTATTTTAAACACATGGTTGAATTTCTTAAGACATCAACAACCAAATTATTGGTATTTTAATGACAAATGTAATGGCCACTTTTAAGAAATAGTGTTTTAATAATTGAATTTCTTTTTTTCCCCCAAAGTGTAGTTAGTAATAAAGCCAATGGAACTTTACAAAGAGTATGCAAAAAGAGAGTAACAATGTTTTAACACACACAATTGCAAAGAACATATCTAATCAAAATTCATGACATAGCTGGCAACTGGAATGCGCTCTAACAAAGTTATTGTTGAGAATTCTAGGTATAAATGGATAAATAATTCTGATTTTTCATATTAGTCAATTCTGAATATCATACATGTTTTTTGACCATGTTCTATTATATTCTAAAGGTCTAACCTTTAACTTGCAGATCATTATTTAGTCCCAAGAAAAACCTGCCAAGGTGAGATAGGGAGTCAGGACATATTTGCAAAGTGCCTTCCTCACTGACATAGATTAACCCTTTAGAATTTTATGTAACATTGTTAATAAACCCTACTCTGTCCTTTTTATTGAGTCTCAGGATATTTTGATTTCTTTTTTTTTAAGATTTACTTATTTATTCATTTTACAGACAGAGATCACAAGCAGGCAGAGAGAGAGGAAGGGAAGCAGGCTCCCCGGTGAGGAGAGATTCCCAATGCAGGGCTCCATCTAGGACCCCGGGACCATGACCTGAGCTGAAGGCAGAGGCTTAAACCCACTGAGCCACCCAGGCACCCCAATATTTTGATTTCTGATATATCTTTTTTTGACAAAATATTTTGAACATTATTATTTGGAGAGAATAGTATCTTCCCTTGAGGTTTAATACACAATTTATGATTATAGTCAATGATTATTCTAAGTGTAAGAACATACTAAAAGTGAAGACTTTATGAAGCATCCAAGAATTTTTTTAAATTGTAAAATAAATTATATTATGATTATTCTTGTTTGGAAGGGGTATTGGTTGGTAGTATCCTAGATAAAAAATCTAATTTGCAGACAACTGTTGTATAAATTCTTATGTGTAAACATGAATATGTTTCTAAGCAGTATATAATTTTTGAAACATATCGATATATTTTCCAAATTTGAGTGCCAAAGGAGCTGTCACAATAGTTTAGATTTCATTAAAATTGAAGAATATAAAAAAAGTATTTTTCCTTTGGTAGGGAAGAGCAATAATTGTGTGAATCTTAGATTACTGCAGGAAATCTAATGATAGTTCAAATTTAAAAGGTAGCTTAACCATTTTATTTTTCTGAATTTGTGTCTTTATTTGGGCTGAAATGGTAATGCTAAAAAGTGTTGTCAGAGGAGATGATGAAATATAGACCCAGTCATACTATCTATAAGCAATAATAATAATAATAATTTGAAAATACACAAAAATAAGTAAAAGCAATTATGAAAAATTTAATTTCTTTCAAAATAAAATTTAAAAATTGTCAAATGATTAGGGGTATGCTAAAATTAAGAAATTTTATACAATGTTATGTTACTTAAAGGAAAAAATATTTAAGTACAGAATAGTTTGGTTATTTTATAGAATTCAATTGTAAATTTTAGTTTTATTTTGTATATCTTCCTTGTCATACTTTGAAATAATTTATAATATTTTTCATTATGTATGCATCTATGAACATTGAGTAATTAATTTCCCCTTAAAAATTATTATTTGAAAGTATTATAAATGTAGGCACTTAAGGTTGACTGTCCTCTGATACTGTATTTTGGCGAAATTCCTTAAATTTTCTTTTACAATTACCTATATTTAATGAAAAATTTGAAAGAATCCTTATTTATCTCTGTATTATGTGTTTAGAAACATATAGATATTTAGCCATTCAAGTAGGTAATAAAATTATATTTTTAAGGTTGGCTTTATCATGTTGCACATTCTGTTAATCTATGTCCATTTTATATATATAAAATAAGGAACCAGGAAAAGTTAGAAATATTTCAGTGACTAATGTGACTTTCCTTAGAAATCAAAACTGTGTTTAAAAATTAATCTTTTAAAATTAATTTAATATTAGTCTATTGTCTTAAGGTTTTCTGAAGAAATAAAAACTATAATGTAAGCCAACATCAATGACCTTTTGATATACAGGACTACAAGAATTCACAAGACTGAACCTTTATAAAAGATACAATTTACTAAACAATTTTATATTTTGGTAATCCTAAACTGTTTATTAAAAATTATAACTTTGAACCCATACAACTAATGTGCAAATTTTTTAAACTTTAAAATATAAAAATTAACCCAAGTCTTGTATTTATTTAAATATAATACTAACCTTATTTTTAACATGGTGAAAAAATATAAAAGAAGGCATAGAGGTATTTTTAAGTTAAAACAAATCCACTCTAATTAGCTCAAAGAGTCATCTACATATTGGGACTAGTGTATGAACTCCTTTTAATGTATGTGACATTATGTACCCATAGGTCAAACTTTTAAAATATTTACATCTATGGCATGAATCTATTTATCTAAAGCCTAAATCCTTATGCAAACTTCCAGTTAAACTCATTATGAGTTATAGTTTTCCAAGAAAAAAAGTGCAGAAATGAAGCACATATCTTTTGAATTTTTTCTTTTTTTTCTGATTTTTTTTCTCTTTTTAGCCTTTCATTCTGTATTTAACTGTTTATCTGGATAAGATATTCCTAGAGTGTGCTACTAATAAAAGAATAGTTTCTTATGATCAACTAATCCCAAGTTTCTCCAAAAAGGTGAAAAAGGGAGAGAAGAAGAGAAAAATGATGGGAGCCAAGTTCAGCCACATATACATTTATCACCAGAAAACCTAATTGTTTTCCTTTTAAGGAGAGGAAAGGCTTATATGTAGAACAAATATACTTTGATACCCAGATGACCAAAAGTCATATTAAAATACTTTTTTTTCTTTTACTTTATAAATACCATTAGGCTCTTATTGGAAATAGATATTCTCTTTGGTGGTTAATTTTTTTTTTTTTTTAGTTGCTAAAAGAGTAAAATAGTAGTCCTTAAAAAAAAGTCCATTAGAGATCTCCTATCCTATTCCATACCATTAAAAAAAAAACAAAAACCTTTTTTACTTGTTTAGTGTTTAGAATGAAAGTGGGTAGGAAGGCAACTAAGATTTCAGTATATAAAAAATGCAGTGAAGCCAAGAATTTAATTGAACATCTTCCCTTCTATATTCCAAAGTATTTTGGTCTTATTCAGCCTCAGAGGTATTGTTCTTTCTCACATGTTACATTCGTTATCTTATGTATTTTTATGTTCTTCTTGTCAACTCCAACAATGTATGCGTCACAATGGCTGAATAAATTTACTTAATTAAGGTTAAAATGTGAAATCTAATTACTTAGTTATATGCTGCTATCATATATTAACTTATTCACTTAATACATATTTGTGTCCAGATGTGGTAAAGTTCCTTATCAATGTGGATGAAAAGGTCAGTGTATTAATATTAAATTTTCAGCTTCTTAATTTGCTAAATTTATGTGACAGATTTAACTGTCACTTGAAATGAAACATTCATTCATTAAGAAAGAGAAAGTGATCCTCAAAGAATCCAGAAAAAAAAGAGTCTGAAGAGAAACAGAAGAGGAGGAAAGGAAAAGATGTTTTGTATGTGCTCAAAGAAATGTACACAAAAGAATCTGGGGGCATGAAACCCTGGTGTAGCAAAAGAGACACATACTACAGCTTCAAACAGCTGATCTCACTCTCTTCCTCTCTCAGGTGCTGGATTTTTGGTATAAAAGTTCTTAATTTCACTACTGGAAACTTTACCTTGTCTACTAAACTATTTTCCATCTGCTTGCATCCTTAAAGAGATAAGAATAATTGTTTTCATTTTTATTGATTTTTTTTAATTTAAAAAGGGTTTAAATTATACCTGGAATATCTTAAAATAAATAAATGAAATTTACGAAGGTTGTTACAATGAATTTGTTAAAAGTTATTTTTTAATTTCCTTTGCTAGACTGGTTTATGGCCAACATAGCCAACTACATTCAATTTATAAGCAGGTTTCATAAGAGGAAAAGGAATGGAAAAAATGATTTCTGGAAGTTCCTTTAAACTCTATGTCATAAAATGACAATAAGTAGTATTGAATAGAAAATAAAATCCATTCTGCTTCTCATGGAAGGTCTTCCATTATGCTCATTTATTTTTAGTTATCAATGTAATTAGTTGTTATTACATTCTGCATCCCTTTCAATATATGGGTAATATCACAGGCATTAAACTTCTAATTTTAACTGCTGATGTCATATACTCATTCCTATAAAAACATTATTGACAGTGATTATGTATTATTCACAGATACTGGCTGATCTAGAAAACCATGCATTATTTAAGAATGATCTGGAATGTCAGAAGCTGATTCTGGAAGCAATGAAATATCATCTATTGCCAGAAAGAAGAACTTTAATGCAAAGTCCAAGAACTAAACCTAGAAAATCTACTGTTGGAACTCTGTACGCAGTAGGAGGAATGGATAACAACAAAGGTATACAATTCTTCATCTCTATATAACATACACCCTGTATCATACCATGGCATGAGCTCAATACTGTAATCTGTATAATACCAGCAAAACTCACATGTTTTCTACATTAAGATTTAATATTAAGGGAAAAATCTAAAGAACATCTCTTATTTTCAGTCTGTGTTTGCTGCTTCTGCTTATTATTCATCTTTAAATCCTTTCTCTCTTGTGCATTATGGGCCAGACTTCATATGAAATGAAAAGGGGATTTAAAGCACTTACAAAACACAGGCCAAATAATGTGTTGGATATATTGACAACTGTATCTTAATTCCAAGCAAAGAAAATGTAATGTGCCAGTCACATGCTGACTGAGAGCAATATTATGAAGAAGAGAGTTTCTTTTGAGACATTTAAAATCTCATATGTAAGCCCCAAAATAAATTGACAACTATGCATTGTGGCAGTTACATTTTACAAACTTAATGGTAATTACCAATTAGGCCCTTCAGAAGGAAGTGAATAATTCATTTAAAAGTTGAACACATACATTTGAAGGTTTTATTCTTACTTGTCTATAGTTCATGGAAAACGTTCCATGAATATTTGTCTTCAGCTTGTCTTATGTGGTACACAAGACAAACACAACTGCCATACATTTGTGTCTGGTAAGTGATATAATTACCCGTGATATACATATATATTTTTTAGGATTTTTATTTGAGAGAGAGAGAGCATGAGCTGGGGGCAGGTGGAGGGTGGAGAGGGACAGGGAAAAACAGACTGTCTGATGAGCAGGGAGCTAGATTGGAAATGGGGTCCATCCCAGGACCCTGAGCCAAAGGAAGACTCTTAACTCACTGATCCACCCAGTGGCCTAATCCACAATATACATAGTTGACAACAACAGACTATACATACATGTTTGATCTCTATTAAAGAACTTTGTTATTAAAGAAATAGAAGGAAACAACAAGGGATGCCTGGGTGGCTCAATAATTTAAGCCTCCAACTCCTGGTTTTGACTCAGGTCATGATCTTAGGGTTCTGGGATCAAGCCCCACCTTCAGGTCTATGCTCTGTGCTCAGCGGAGTCTGCTTGTCCCTCTCCCTCTGCCCCTCCCATGCTCTCTGTGTCTCTCTCTCAAATAAATAAATAAAATCTAAAAAAATAAAAATTAAAAAAAAGGAAGCAACTAAACTTACTTCACCATTGTGAAGTGAGATACCAATATAGCAGCTAAAAGAAAACAATTTAAGTAATTGATCAGGAAAGACATATAATCCCATATTTTTGTCTATCATGAAGATTGCTTGTGGCCATTAGGTGGTTTTCACTAGTCTAATTTTTTGAGAAGTTTACTTTCTGTTTACTGGGACATTGATTTTTAGTAATCATCACATTAAATGAGCACTAGAGAATTTCTATTCCATTTACATGTATTTTGTATATACGATATCTATGTTATATATTATGTATATATAAAACTGTCAGTTAAAGGGGGTAAATAATTTGTTGCTTTAGGAAGTAGGGGAATGGCTTCATCTCTCTTTCCCTCCTTCTCTCCCTCCATTTTTTGCTGATCCTATAATATATGTCATTACATAAAAGAACATGTCAGACGTTTTCAAGAAGTGTGGTTCAAATCCCTTTTTTTAAAGTGGTGAAATAGAAAATATCAGATACAAATCTGATAAAAATCATCAGAACTTATACTAAAATTCCAAAGAAAATTTTCAAGCTAAGAAAACAAATCTAGTAACCTATACTCATGTTGTCCTTATGACAGTAATAAATATCAAATGACATACACCACATGACATAGTCATCTCTTATAACAGAATGCAAACTTTATTTTAATATTAATATTTTCATTGTATCTGTAAAAATAAATACCCTGATTCCCATGGATTTCAATAAATATACACAAGTCTCAGATTTTATAAATGGTAGTGGTGTTATAATAGTTATCAAATTTTAAAGTCAAATGAATGAATTTTGACAGAAACTGTATTCTACAGGAAGAATGTCCATACAAGATCCATTCCACTTGTAAATCTGCACATAATATTTTTTTTTCTAAAGAAAAAAAAAAGGGCAAGAGAAGAAAAAGGGGAAAGGAGTAGGAGGGGTAGGAAGAGGATGAGAAGGAGAAGGTAGAGGAAGAACATTTATTGAATCTGGCTTTCCTTTAATTAGTAGTGAATAATAAGCATAAATTAAAATGGACAATTACTATGCCATTAGAGAACAAAGGACATGACTAAATTTGAATTTTTAAATCTGGTGACTTCAATTGTTGTAGCACAAAAGAATATGAGACTATGGAGTCTACTGAGGTAAACTGTTGCCAGCGTTTGAATTTCTCGATGCAGTTTTTTAAAAATTCTTTAAATTATTTAAAAATTTCTCTTTCTTAGGGATTCCAAGTCTCACTCTATAATTGAGTAACACCAACAATTTAGTTGTTGCACATATTCAATAAGTTAGAGGCTTAAAAGAATGTGATAATATAGGAGGTCTGAACAGATATTCCAGGTTAAATCAGCAACACAATGGAAAAAATTATTTGAAGGAACATTTAAGAAATTTCACCATATCCTTAGTCCTATGGGAATGAGATATTACTATCCCATAAACTTCGCTAAAAATCTAATACTTAATACCAAACCTCAGAGAACCCATTTTTCCTAGTGAAGCAGAAATTTATAAAAACCCAATGTCTCAAGGGATTTAAAGAGCAAACAGAACATTTTCACAGTAATCCCTATTTGAATCATGCTTTTACTGCTTTAATAGTGCTTTCTACACCTTATTAACTTTTATCTTTGAATAGGCATTAAGATTTTATCTTAAAATTGTGTTTTCTCAAAAGGTAATGAGGAAAAGGGAATAAAATGTAAAAAAAGAGAGAGAGAGAGAGAGAGAGAGAGAATAACCCAAAGAAAAACTTAGAGAAAAAAATTGGAACTTACTTGGCATGATTAGTTTGAAAATGAATACAATACATAACACTTGGTGTTTTTACAATTATTGACATATTTATATTGTGCCTTATAAAGGGCTGTATAAACATTTTGTTGGAATTCCTCTTCAGCTAGATAATTACTGAGATTCAAATGATATCAAATGAGATAGATAAACTATAGACACAATTCTGGCAGATCTTCCACAGACATGAAAATTCAGAGCACTGGCCTCTCCTCTCTCCCTTCTTATTTATAGGCATTCAGTGCTGATGCAAATCTTTTGCACATCTATTTTGTGCCAGGTTCTGCATTAAGAACCTGAGTACCATGGTGAACATTATGAATATAACCCCTACCTCACAGAGCTACCAAGTTAATCTGGGAAAACAAATGATAAACAAAATATTTACAAAATGAATGTTACAAGAAGGGAATGGCAAGTAGAATGAGTATAATGCCCTTGGAGCAAACCTGGTCTAATCCAGGAAAGTTGGAATGTAAGGATGGTCTTGGTGGTAAATTCCAGACTCTAGGTATATCAAATGTGAAGGTTTCTAGTTGAGAAAAGTGACGTCTTCAAAAGAAAAAAAAAAAATGGAAAGAAATCCCTTATGGCTGATTTAGGGCCAGTAGGGAAATGAAAGCATAGTGGTTAGTGGAGGAGAGACACAGTGGGCTTCAGTGAGAGACTTTACAGGATCAATTCTGACTTGAAACTACAGAAGTTTTAGAAGGCTGATGATGTTCCTAGTGGAGAAAGCAGTCTTTGAAATCAGAGAGATGCCCATTCAAATCGAGGAGTTTCACTTAAAATCCCTAGTATAGGGGGGCCTGGGTGGCTTAGTGGGTTAAGCCTCTGCCTTCAGCTCAGGTCGTGATCTCAGGGTTCTGGGATCAAGCCCCACATCAGGCTCTCAGCTCAGCAGGGAGCCTGCTTCCCCCTCTCTCTCTGCCTGCCTCTCTGCCTACTGGTGATCTCTCTCTCTCTCTCTCTCTGTCAAATAAATAAATAAAATCTTTAAAAAAAATCTTTAGTATAAATCTTTACCCTTTCTCAACATTATATCCATTTCTGTAAAAATTATATTCATTAAATGAGATGAAGCATTAGATTAGACTAAAACATAACAAAGTATTTCAGTATGTTTGGTACCAAAGGGACTCTTCCTAATCATGTGGAACAAGGCCAAACGGTGTAGGAGCTTTGGAGACAGGAGATTATCCAAGTTCTCTGAAATAACAGTGATATGACAAAGGGAAAGGAATAAGATATTCATATAAATGACATTTATATTTATATCATGTGCTTGGTAAATGCCTTTTATGCTAATATGAACATTCAAAAATGATGAACCAAAGAGAAAAAAGAATCAAGCCATACATAGATGTTTGTAATGTGTTTTAGAAAGTATGATTTAATTGACTTCTATAACAGGAAAATACTGAAAAATAAATCTTTAAGAACTTAGTAATTTATAGCATATTTTAAAGCCAATTAAAACATTATTATAAGAATTAATATTTGTTCTACTGTGAATTGAGAAATGAGGAGACAGAAAACTAAATGTGATTTTTAAGAGGCAATAAATACAAGCTGTTTTTATAAGGAGAATGATTTTCTTTAAATGTTGTCAACTGAAATCAAATGTGGATTTAAATCAATGCAGTAAACTATACTGATCAATTTGTTGTTTTTTTGGTAAGAATTTTGTTACAAATCTCACAGTAATCATAAATATTTTAGAAGGTTGATTTAAAGGTAAAACTAATCACTTTCAAGTGCTTTGATTGACTTAACACTTATGTGTGATTCATGTAAACTATGAAATAAAATTTGGTGATAGTGATTAATAGAAAATATTTGCATCAAAATATTGTAATTGGATTTATATTCTGATATTGACTGATTATTAGACAATTCCTTAGAAAAAGGAATAGTTTGGTTTTGTATTGATCCAAACAGTACTTTCTTGGAGATAACTTCATTCTACTAAAGCATGTATTGAAAATCTGATAAATATATAATAGTATAGATAAGAAAAATTGGCTTATAACTTAAGTACAATCATTTTTAACAGAGTGGTGTATTTCCTTTCTCAAATTTCAATGTATATGTGTGTAAGTGTGTACAGCCCTAACTACATATCTACATTTATATAGAGACATACCTATTAACATTTGTCTTCATAAAATCTCTCTGTGATTCTCTAGATAGGTATAGCATATAAGTATATGTGAATTTATTAACCTTCTTAAAATTGTTATTCTTGTTGCTTTTATTCATTATTTATATGTGTAAATTTATATTTGATTAACATTTTAAAATACATCATATCAAGAATCTTACTAATTCTTATTCACGAGGAAATCCCACAGTTTTTTTGAGCTTAAGCTTAGTATTAAACAGTTGGTGGAATTCAATGCTTTTTTTCTGTAAATAGTGCCATCATCAGCATTTGCATGCATTAGGAGTTTTTCCTAACCTTTGAGTGTTCTTTATAAAGATTACAAAATGAAAAATTATTGGGTGGGAAGGTAAAGCTATTGTGACATATGAGCTAATATCTTTCCAGAAAGTTTATAAGAATTTATAGTACCACTAAATTATAGAGTAGTGCCAGTTTAAGTGTCTTCTCAACCAGTTTTCTGCCTTAAAAAAAAACTTATAAAAACTTATAAAACCTTATAAAAATTTTCTAGCATAACAATAGTAGAAAAAATTATACAATGAAAATTTCCATTTTTTAATTTTTTTAAATTTTTTTAAAATTTATTTATTAAAAAAATAAAATTTATTTATTTGTCAGAGAGAGAGGGAGAGAGAGCGAGCGAGCACAGGCAGACAGAGTGGCAGGCAGAGGCAGAGGGAGAAGCAGGCTCCCTGCTGAGCAAGGAGCCCGATGTGGGACTTGATCCCAGAATGCTGGGATCATGACCTGAGCCGAAGGCAGCCTCTTAACCAACTGAGCCACCCAGGTGTCCTGAAAATTCCCATTTCTTGCCATTTCATTTATATTTCTCTTAATAGTGAAATTGAGTTTTTGTATACTGATTTTTTATGTATAAAATCATTTGTAGAATGTTATAGGACATATTAGTTCCTTCTTTGTTAATTATTATAAATTATATTTCAGTATTTTGAGCTAATTGCTTTACCATATAGTAGAAAGTCCAGTAGGAACAGTTACGGTGTGACACTTTCATTTTCTTTAAGAGGAAGAATGCTGATATTTTACAAATTTGCTGTCGAGATCTAACAAGTAACACAGCATTACTTAGGAATTTCTGGAGGAATGATGCCTCTTGTATATGAAAATATATGGAGATTATGGATAACATTAAGTTGCCTCTCAAAGAGAATTTACTTTTGGCAGACACTCCTGAGTAAGAGGAAAACCCTTCCTCCAATTCAGGATTGGATGATTTGAGACTATGATGTAGTATTTGTGAGAGCTGCTTTATTCCTGGTTTCTTTCCAATCTTTATATAAAAGCTATTCATCCCTTTTATTTTCAGAAGGATGAGCTCTACCTCAATTTAACATTCAGCTTCCTCTTCTGCCTGGATTTCAGATATGTCTTAGGGCTCAGCAAATGCACAGAGAAGACAAGCAACGATACTCTGTCATGCTCTTTTTTGAGTCTAAGGTCATAAGGGCTTTGGTTGTCTAGAACTACAGTTAGGGTCTTCCCACTCCAGGAGACTCCCGAGAAGCCTGAACCCATGAGTATTGCCAGGCTGCTCAGCCTCAAGGGGCTTGTGAATCAGCATCGTAGTTAAAACCAGAGGCTCCTGTGGATTTGTAATTTCAACAATTCCCATTTCTGAAAGTTCTCTCTTTTGTTTGAGACTTATAAAACAATCTTTTATATTCTCATCTTACTTATGTTTTATTTTCACTGATTAGTTACTTAAATGTTTTACATATTTAATTTATATCCTGTAATGAGTAATTTCAACATCTAAAGTTTGAGTGTCTAAGCCTGTTGTCTGTTGTTTCTGAGAAGTCTCATTTTTGTTAGTTTGGTTTTTTTTTGTTGGGTAATATTATTTTGAAGTTATAGTTAATTTCATTTGCTCTGGGGACCTGTGGGGGACCTAATTTGGGGATGCTTTTGTCTAGCGAGGATGAGTTAGCTTCAACCAGGAACCAGGGGCACCACTGACATGAGCCTGGTCAGCCCTCTTCAAAGCTCCAGACTTCATGCAAAGTCTTTGGTTATCTTCTGCTTCATTTTAGGCCCCAGGCAAGTGATGCTGATCCTTTCACAAGCATAGACATCTGCCCCAGGGAAGTGCTGACTTCTGTACTCCATTAGCTCTCTCCCTGGTTTTACCTCACTGTTCTTTCAGCTACTTGATTGTGCCCTTGTAGTTTTTTCTCACTTTCATTTAAATCTGGAAATGCAAAAAAAAAAAAATAGTGTTATTGTTGTAATTTGCCCAGGTTGTATTGGTGTTATAACTAGAGGGCACAGCAGCATGTCTTCTGTTCTCCAATAAACAGAAGGCACCTTTCTCCTTTCAATTTAGAATTTTTCTCCATAGATTATTTCACTTGTTTTATGTCCTATCCTTTATGGGATGTATTTTGTTTAGAATTCAACTATTGGCAACCTGACTTTTTCCTCCCTTTCACGTATTTATAAAGTTGATTATCGACATATGCATGGTTAAATAATTTTTGAGTATTCACAAATTTGGCAATACTATTGAAATATAACTTTAAAATCTCTAAAATAGAGATTATAATTCTAACTCAAAGTATTAAATTAGATCCTGTAATAAATTAGAAGAGCTCTGATACAATGAAGATGGTGACTCACTAACAATTTGATCAAATCCCCCCACATTCTTCTGATAGAAAATGTAACTAAAACTCATACCCGAGCTTAATTAGAAGTTGATACATGTCTTGGTTCTGAAGGATCATTAGCAAATATTCAGAGCTACGAGTTTAAATTCATGAGTTTATTTGTTCTAATATATTAACTCTCATTCCTGATTTATAAGCAAACTGGAGAAAGGAATTTCTGTTGTTTTTTTTTTTAAGAGAGTGGGGAGAGGGGTGGAGGGGCAGAAGGAGATAGAGAGAATATTAAGCAGGCTCCGCACACAGCCTGGAACCCAACAAGGGGCTTGATCTCACTACCCTGAGATCATGACCTGAGCCGAAATCAAGTGTCTGACGCTTAATGGACAAAGCCATCCAGGTACCCCCGGAACTTTACATTTCTAACTTCAGGTACATAGTTACTTCTAGTATGCTTTCAGCAAATATTTGCCATATTTAAATTATAACTTATTTAACTGATCTTAATAGATGTCCAAAATGAACAAATCTCATATGTACATATATATGAAGCATTAACTTTTAAGTGTAACATTGATTAATATAATTTTTATATTCATATGAAATTCTCCTTTATTTGTAATCATTTGAGGATCTGAAAAACAGACTATAAGTAGAAGATTGCTATTACCTGAATAATTTTCCTAATATGACCCTTCAAGCAGAAGACAATATTAATGAATCTCTCTGTCTCCAAAAACTGAACATTTAGGAATGATAAAATCACTTCATCAATGATGTATTTTCAAAACCTAATTCTAAGAACCACCATATATAAATTTCACTTACTTTGTACAACAAACATGTTGACAGTTTATTCCTGATCATTTGATTTTGACAAAAGTTCAGAAACATTCTTAGTTTCTACCTTTCACTAAGTATGTTTAGGTAGAATTTAAATGCAGAGATCTGTATAATTCTGAAATCTGTGTTATGTCTTCTACCTTTTTGCCCACATTTACCTATTAATGATGAATTGTGCTGAAAGTGACTTTTTAAAATGCCAGTATAAAAGCCTGACATACTTTTAATTCTTAATATGTGATTTTTCATTAGGATTTTACTGACTGTTAGGACTAGTTCTCTGGAGAACACATTAAGAATATAATAAAGTGTGCAATTGAAAATATAAAATATTCTCTATTATATTTATTTCTTTCATGTTTTGGAAATTAGTTTTGATGCACACAGAATTATAAATATTTTCACTATTTCCCCTTAATTTAAAATTCTCTATTTGATCAATTTCTCATAAGCTTTACATCTCAATAACATATCTTCAAATGTAATACAGACATTTCATAAGAATTCTGACTGTATTTTAAATTTTATTCTAAGGATAGGTATGGAGAACTATTGAACTAGTATTTTTAAATAAAAAAAAAATCCATGTATTTGCTTTATCTCCAGAAAACTTATATACATGAAATTTATAAGGATCACATTTCATATATTGTGATTAAGATTTATTTATTTGACAGAGAGAGAGAGAGAGAGCTCACAAGCAAGGGGAGCAACAGAAGGAGAGGGAGAAACAGGCTCTCCACTGAGCAGAGAGCCTGATGCAGGACTTGATCCCTGGACCTGGGATCATGACCTAAGCAGAAGGCAGACACTTAACTAACTGAGCCACCCAGGTGCCCTTCGTATATTGTTTTTAAAATAAAAATTTCTTATTATAAGTGTTTCAAATTATTCTTTTTTATTTAACTTTTATGTCTATATTATTTCTTCAAAGAATAAATTATCCATGTGAATAGAACAACTTCCAGATATGAAATGTAAAATTCCTACTTTTCTGTGACTTTGTAACACATCGCATAATTATTAAATAAAAGCTCTACAATTCAGACAAGGTGATTATATTTCCTACTATAAAAAAATCATTAATATCCTGTCTAGAATATACCCTGTCAGCAATATTTCCATCTAATGTGGCTTCAAATGTCTGTCATCAGAATTGCTCTGCTTCCCATCAGTTATCAGAGCCTGTCTGATTTACATCAGCATTTCCATTACATTGGTTGAAGCTTTATCGCCTCATGCCTGCAGATCTGGGGTAATACATGTATTTCTCAAATGAAGTTATTTTCTTACAACTTATAAATAAGCTACATAAAGATCCTCCTACCTCCGATCTCTCTCCAGCTCAGTACTGGCAAATCAAGGAATCCTGACTTCTAGCATAATCACTAAAATGCAAAATAATGATGATGATGATGATGATAATAATAATAATAAATAAAAATAAAAATCTCCATTAGTCCCCATCCTCCAGGTAGAGCCCATTCCTTATCAGTATATTTATCCTTCACTTTCTACCATTCCATATTTAACCAACAGGTTTTTCCTATTTTCTCTCCATCAAAAATGTCTTGATAGAATACCTCTAATCTTTATCAAATTTCACAACTCATTTCCTCAGGGTTGAAGCTTTACACTAGTTGCAGTATGGTCCATACATAAACGTTGCCTTTTGCTTCGGTGTCTTACTCCTTTTATCACCCCTTCCTTTGTTTGTCTAACCCTACTTCACTATCTGTCCACCCCTTAGCTGCATATTGTCCATCTTTTGTAATGTCTCGGCATTTCATGCTTACCACTTTTATTACACAAATCCAGTTACGTTGAAAACATGTTTTTAATTATTTTATTTTCCCCAAATTTTTATATAATTTTTGAGCACATAGAAGTTAAAAGAATCATAAAGTGAGCATCTATATACTCAGCCAATTTTATAGATAATTGTAAGCTCATCCATCAAAGTTTTTAATACATTCAAAGTTGTAGACATAGATACACTTTATCCTAAAAACACTGGCATGCTCAGTATTAACTAGATTTCAATATATTTTAAAGCTTTTATGTAAAATTAACATGTAGTAAAATGCATAAATCTTGTGCATCCTTCAGTAGGTTTTGCCAAATATATGTATCTATATAATTCAAACCCCTAACAAGATTTAGAACATTACCATTACCCCCAGACAGTTCCCTCAAACCCTTTTAATTAAGCCCCAGCTTCCACATCTCCAAAAAGAACCACTCCTTAAAATTTTTTTCACCTTAAATTAGGTTGGCCTATTCTTGAACTTCATAGGAATGTAATCACACATTTCATACTCTTTAAGGTTTCTATGAAATAATATAATATTTTGATGATTGATCCAGGAGGTTGTATATACCAATAGTTCATTCTTTTTAATTATTTAATAATAACTGTTTATCCATTTTCCTATTGATGAGCACCTGGGATCTTCTCAGCATTAGCTATGACAAATAAGGCTGCTGTCAACAACCGTGTACAGTATTTTTGCAGCCACTGCACATTTATGTTTGAGATACATAAGCTGATATTATGACTCAAGATTTGCAAAAAATATGTGTGTAAAACATCACTGAAAATGTTTCCTTCTTGAAAACTACATAAATATGTGACTAAATAAATCACAAAAAGTGCTGTTTTCATTATGCCTAAACCTATTTGCTTTTTCATGGTTTGTGTTCTACTAATAATAACATTTCACATGTGCAACCTGGGCTTTTTGGCATTTTTTATGAATATGAAATATTACTTGATAAACCAGAATTATAGGATGTAATTTTACTTAATGTCATAGCTTTTGAAGAATTTTATGTTAGTTCTGTTTCACACTCAGGTAGTCTTGATGTATGATTTTGAGGAATTCTTTTAATACCATACAGCATTAATGTGATTTAGAAATACAAATGCACATTTGTAGATAATGATCTATAACATAATGATATATCCATCAAGAGGTGATTTAATAGCAAGAGTAAAATGCATGAATAAACACCAAAGGGGATTAGGCACATTTAATTGATACTCTTACAATGGAGTCATATTAACTATACATATTACTCAAGGAATCCAACCATACCTGCTGAGAGAGGGAGATAATAATTTCAGTGATGAGAGTGATGTCAATTTCAATTTCTGTCGAGTAAGCATGAGATGGGAAAAGTGAATGTTGATACCTCAGAAATCCCCAGTATCTGTGGGAGTATAGTTGTACATCTAGTTAACTACTTTTTTTAACTATTAAAATTAAAAACAAAAAATTGAATATTCCATTTTCTATCAAAAACAAAACATCAATCTAAAATAAGTTTCCATACTAGTATTATACTTTTGAAAATATAATTATATATATTTGTAAGTACATACTACACATATGCATGTGCATATATTTATGGGAGCCCACACTAATGTACATTTACTAGAAATGTAAGGGGTCTTCAAAAAAACAATTTTAATTATTTTAACACTTGTGGCTTACCTCCAAACTTTAAGGCCTCACTCCTCACCAACAACTCCAAATACCTTTTGGTGCATGACATTTACTAATTTTGGTAAAGCTGAAACAGAGTTGTATGAGCTTTATGATCTTTAATAAGATAAGTAAGTATTCCAAATATTGGTGTCCCTACATATAGAGAGTGAGAATTATATTACATATTTGAGACACTGTGAGAAATACCAACAGGAACACATGCAAAACAATTGATTCAATAAGTGATGGTAGGAGTAGTATTTTGAAGTGTTACATTTATTCATTGATGGTAAATTTTTGTTCACAATTAAACCATTGGTGTTGAGGCATTTATGGTTCATGGAACAAACCCAACCCTAAGTAGTTAACTAAGAAACATCACAGTAGTAAGCTTCTGACTTCCTTTTAAAAGGAAGTTTATGAAAAACATGAGTTCACTTATAAAAGCATATAACTATACTTTTGCATCAAAACTTGAATGTCAGTATTAATTTAATCTTTATCCAGATAAAGAGTTTAAAAACAGATTTATTCTTTACTATAAGGATAGTAAAATTAAGTATATTTTATAGCAGTTATACATATGAATTATTTTCACATATTATACTATTTTTAAGCTTTACTTGATCTATTGTCATAAGATTCTAGTTAAAGATATTTTTGTTGTACATAATTCCAATTTTCCTTTAAGTTTCTTGTTTACAAGAATCTCTATAGGCGGCCATTGCCAATGTCTACCTCTGAAGCATGGGCATGAATAAATAACAGTTTCATATATTTGGCAGTCTAATTATAATTTTTATATAGGTGTTTACATTTTGGAAAGAAAAAAATGATTTTCTGATAATTCGGCTAATATTGCTTTTTCTCATACATTGGGAAAAAACAGATTTTGTTTTTTTTAAATCTTTGCCTCAATTATTGGAAAGTATTAATTATGAAATTAGACTGTAATTGTCTCCCTTCTATAGCTGGTTCTTCAGCATTTCTTAGGTTCTCAGATGACCAACTCTTTTTGAATTATCTAATTCTGCTACATGTTTTCATACTAACTTCTAGTCACTGTTTTTAGCACTGGTAAACTAAATAGTATAGGTCTCTGGCCTGTTGTAGCTTAAATTCTGTTCAGAAGGCAATAAACAAGCATACACATTAGTATGAAATCACTCATGTGATGACTAGTTATGGAGAAATATAAAGTGAAGAAAGCAGGATGAGTACAGGCTGAAGGCCCATGTTGCCATTTTATGATGATTGGCTGGGGAGGCCACTCTAATGAGTTAGAACTGACACACATATGGTAATTTGGTTTTTTTCCTTTAAAAAAATGAAGATTTACTTGATTTATTATAACCAATAAACATTTGCCAAGTGCCATTTTCTCCAAATATTTTTATTATATTGGCGTTCTAAGAGCAAAGGTTGGCAAAAACTATGGCCCACAGGCCAAATTTAGCCCTCTATCTGTTTTGTATGGCTTTGGTTTTTACATTATAAGCATTGAAAAGAAGAAGAATACTTAGTGATGCATTTAGTGAATATTTGCATTTTGTGAAATTCATATTTCAGTAGCTATAAAGTTTTATTGAGCCTCTCTCATTTGTTTGCCAATTGTTTAGAGCTGCTTTCACTCTATAATAACCATATGGTTACAACAAAGAGACACATAAGGAGACCCACAGACTATATTTTTACTGTCTGGCCCTTTATAGAAAAAGCTTTCCAACCCCACCTACAGAAGAAAATAAACCTCTCAACAGTATCTGTAGAAAACTTGTAGTGCCAAATGCCACATTTCCTTGACCCACCTTTAAGGTATCGGCAGGTCGAATGGATAGTTTCTGTGCATGTTTATAAGGTTCTACCACGAGTGACCTCCTAGTCTCTCTGCTTATCTACCTGAGAGAGTTCTTTGTGGTACTGAGACCAAGCTCAGATTGCATAGCCCTTGCACGGGCAGCCCAGTAGTGAAAAAAGTATACGATGGGGATAGAACTCCAGAGGCAATCCACAACCAACAGGATATGAAAGTCTGTGATTCTACCGTAATTTCACTTTATGCTCCACTTACCCCTTTGTTAGGCAATTCTCTCTTCAATTATCCTTTTTCCCCCCTTTTAAATGACAGTAAGTTTATCACTAGGAGACAAAAAGGTGACACAACAGCCTGTGCATGAACTCAATAACAGAAATGCAGTGAACAATCACTTGGCAGACTTGGAGAGAAGAGACGTGATTGGTCACTGATCCTGATATACATCTGTTATTTAAGTAGTGATTTGTGCACTAAAGAGCTAGAAGCAAAGTTTGTGTTTTACGTAATTACTCACTGTTAATATATTGCGGTATCTGAAATCTGTTGGGGGATTAGTGTTATTTAACTAAACCATGGTAACTAAAATTCATGCATATCAGAAGCATGCAAAGCTAAGACTGTATTTGAGGAGATATTGTAGAATCATGCTGCTTGATACAGAGAAATAGGACTAAAATGTTGGGGTGTGAGGTTGATGGCCACTGCAAGGTCGTTCTTGTAGGCATTAGTCTATGAAGCAGCAGTCCTCTTTAGCTTTGGCTGAAGGGGAATTAAGATTTTTGATAGGCACTGCTCTCTTCTTGACACAAAGCAATCGCAGTGTGCTTTCCTATTTACAGGAACCTAGCTGGCGAGCAGAGGTCCCTCTGGCTTAGAGGAAACCATGTATAAGAGACTACAGTTGACCCTGGAAAAATGGCAGAGTTGGGGCACTGACCCCTGCACAGTTGAAAATTCATATATAACTTTTGACTTCCCAAAACTGAATTACTAATAGCCCAGTGTTGACTAGAAGCCTTACCAATAACATAAACAGTCAAGTTATGTGAATTTTGTATGTGCATTATATTCTGTATTCTTACAATAAAGTAAGCTGGAGAAAAAAGAACATTATTAAGAAAATCATAAGAAAGAGAGAATACAATTGCAGTCCTGTACTGTGTCAAATAAAAAGAAAAATCCACCTGTAGGTGGACCCACCTGTAGTTCAACCCAGTGTTGTTCAAGGATCGACTATTTTAGTTCCAAAGAAAGAGTGAGCAGAAGGTTAAATGCTGAGAATTTTCCAAATGGATATTCTTTGGAGTTAAAGAGAGAAAATAATAATAAAATTGAAGTATTATATATTCTGTTCATCATCTCACACATGACAGCTGTGAATGATAAATGGAGGCTAAAGGTACAGCAAATACACTGGTGGCAAGATCACAGGAGCAGTGATTCTTCTCTTAGATCACAATGGACTGAGTGTATAGTCTTTTATTTCAACGTTTTCATTGCCTCCTCGTTGACGGCCTAGTTGCAGCCCCATGCCAATTATTGATTTTCATTAACAGCCGGGTGTCCAATCGATCAGACAGCCCTCCCTACATCTTTCATGTGAACTGAAAAAAAATTTTCTTAATGAAACTAATAAGAAGAATGTTGATTTAAAAAACCTTAAAGGAGGGAAAAGCATTAATTCTTAACTATAAAATAAAAACCTTAATTGCCTTAAGATTTTTATTGAATCATTTGATTATAGAGCACATATTATTATGGCATTTAAATATTTAATGTGTGCCTTGGATTTTCATATATTTTTTAAAAATTAAATTATCTAACTTTAGGGATAAGCTCCTGATATTTGTCTTTTTTTATCCAAAGGACTTGAATAAAATTATTGAATAAAATTATTCAAAGGACTTGACCAGGTTATTTGATCCTGAATCTGTCTCATCACACTGCATCATTATAAGCATTATTAAAAAGGAAAAATAGAAAATGAAATAGGTAGAATTAACTATCTTGACCTGATTTTTACTTCCTTGGCTTGAGATGGACAAGCTTCACTATCAAGAGCTTTAAAAAGAACAGCTTTTAAATACTGCAATTCCATAACTGGATAATTTTTAAAGCATTTATCTCAATAGTAATAATCAATGATTCACTTACAATTTTGTGTCAGAGAAACTTGAGCATTTGCAATTAGGTGGGTGAAGTAACTTTAAAATACTGTTATGACTTTTTCTGAAGAAAAGCCATATAATGGGAGAAAGCTTATTCTTTCATCTTTGTCCTCTGAGTACTGCCCTACTTGATGTCTGCCTCAGTGACTTCATTCAGTCATTCAGTATGTTTTCTTTGAACTTGAAGTATACCATTGGAGGTTTACCAGTTCAAGGTCATCAGTCTGCACAAAATTATAGAAACGACTCAAAACTATGGATAACATCATGTTAGCCTCAGCCCAGTTTCTTTTCAGATACAAAGAATTGTCTTCTGGCACAGGCGTCTACTTAGTGGACTGCTAGCAGATATTTTAGGGGAGAACTGTACTTGCCCAAGGGTCTTAGGTGAAGAACAAAGTCAAGTCAAGGCATCGGCTTCCTTAACATTCTTTAAATTCAGAGATGCTTATGTGTTAGGTTAAATTCTGGTTGTTTATATCATTCTCAAGGAGCCTATGGACAAGGACTTTCAGCCCTGGAAGTACTGCTCTTTTTTTTTTTTAAGTTTTTATTTTAATTCCAGTTAGTTAACATACAGTGTTATGTTAGCTTCAGCTACACAATATAGCGATTCAATACTGTGCCCACCACAAGAGCACTCACTAATGTCCATAACCTGTTTAACCCCTATCTCCCCACATCCCCCCTGCCCTGATGACCATCTGTTTGTTCTCTAGAATTAAGAGTCTATGGAAGCTGTGTTCTTTATTGAAGAGTGAAAGAAGGCTCTTTCTGGTGAAAAGTGAATCACTTGTCAGTAAAGTCTCCTTTTATAGCCCCATACTCGGAAAGAAAGCTTAGTGCTTTAATATGTTATGTTCTTTCGGTTTCTTGGTTGTAACTTTTTTGGTATATCTTCTGAGGATGAACCAGGATTAAAATTGTAAGTCAAATTCTTCAAAATTTAGTCTGATTATAACTTTTTAAAAAAGATTTTATTTATTTATTTGACAGACAGAAGGAGGCAGAGAGGCAGGCAGAGAGAGAGGAGGAAGCAGGCTCCCCGCAGAGCAGAGAGCCTGAGGCGGGGCTCCATCCCAGGACCCTGGGATTATGACCTGAGCGGAAGACAGAGGCTTTAACCCACTGAGCCACCCACATGCCCCGAGTCTGATTGTAACTTTATTTCTCCTTTTAGTAGTGAGAGAATTTGAGCCACATCACTGTACATTTACAGATCTTTCTCTGAATGTGGATTGAATAATAAATTAGGGCATTATGATAAAATGCCTACCATAACCATAAATTCTGGGGCACTCAGTACATTCTTTTTGATCACTTTTCCTGTGAATATACAGCAAATGATAATATGTCTGTTTTCTAAATGTAATCTCCTTTTGTAGATCTAAGGGGAATAAGTCTGTGTGTGTTTGTACATAATGCTTCATACAAACCAGATCTTAATTCTCCAATGTGTGGCTCTTCCCTGGCAAAGAAGGACTCCTCAGGGCTACTTTAAGTTACTTCTACGATAGAGATTTACAGAGGATGAGAAGTAAGAGATTATTTATTTATTTATTTATTTTGAGAAGTAAGTAAGAGATTTAAAGATAAATAGAAGTCGCTACACTTTCGCTTAATGTGGTACTTAATATAAGGCTTTACTTTAAATGAGCAAATATCAGGAGATCACAGAGAGTCTTCAATTAATACATCTTTGTAAAGTGGGTATTCATTTACGTAAAAGGCAAAAATATATTTCCCAAGGGTGTATAGTTTAGGTGGAGATCAAGAAGACCTCATGTTATTTTACTATACGTATGAAAAGGCATTTCAGTGACTGGTATTTTTATTATACAGACTAGAATCCAATTGTCATGACATTCATTTTTCCTTTCATTCACTGATACCCACATTTTCAACAAAGGTTAGAAAAATTCTAATAGATATTATATAGGAAGTATTAATTATGTCATAGGGTACTTAATAATCTAAATAGCAAGGATTTGGTTCATTTTGGCGAATGTAGTTGTGAAAATAAATATCCAATTTAAAAATGTTAAATAAATGAGTTTATGTTTAATGAGTATTTATTAAAAAATGAAAAAACTATACTTGTAATAATGCTTTATACATATGTTCTTTTGCTATAAGGTTACTTTAATATATGAGCTCTGTGCTGTAAAAAAGATAGCTAAGTAATAGTGATAGAAAAAATAACTACAATTTTGGATTATCTTTTTAAGTCTCTTTCCTATGTCATTGTTAGCAACAGCAAAAGCTGCTTTCATTTTACTTTTTAAGATTTTATTTATTTATTTGAGAGAAAGAACAAGAGAGAGAAAGCACAAGGGGTGGAGGGTCAGAGGGAGAAGCAGGCTTACCACTGAGCAGGCACCCCTGATGTGGGACTCAACCCCTCGACCCCGGACCATGACCTGAGCAGGAAGCAGTCGCTCAACCAACCAACCCACCCAGGCACCCTCATCAAAATCTGCTTTTAAAAAGAAATTAGGGCTCCTGGGTAACTCAGTGGGTTGAGCCTCTGCCTTCAGCCTAGGTCATGTTGTTGAGCCCCGCTTGGGGCTCTCTGCTCTCTGCTCAGCAGGGAGCCTGTTTCCCCCTCTCTTTGCCTGCCTTTCTGCCTACTTGTGATCTCTCTCTCTGTCAAATAATAAATAAAATCTTTTAAAAAAGTAAAAAGAAATTAGTATTTCAGTTACAGAGCTAAGACATATTTATGAAAAAATATTTAAAATAGGAAGTTACAAATAAAAATTGAACTCTCCCCGTTTCCTAAATTTACTATATATTTTACTATACACACACAAAACACACACACACACATTCACATACTCTGCAGCAATTTAATGTCAACCAGCTGGTTTTGATGTCAATGTCAAAATTATTCATTTTCTAAATCTGCTATGAATCTAATAAGGTTATTTATTAGAAAGCTTAACTAAATTTTCTGATATTTACATGTTACTCATATCACTTTCCCATTAATCGCCTGCTAATATCATTATCATATCACTATTTTAATGTTTCTAATTTACTTCTTGATCTCTAAAACCTTTTTATCAAGGAAATTCACCCTTTGCTAGATTTATAAAAAGTTTTTGTTAACGTTCTCAGTCTTTTTTTTTGTTTTGTTTCTTTTTTGTGTATTTTTGATGTAACTATTTTTTATTCAGATGATTGGTAATCATATATATATATATTAATACTTACTTTTTAACTTCTGGGTCATAGGGTTTTACCTCATGGACTTTTGATCTGAAGTCCACCTAGAAGTAAAAATAAATCACCTGTTTTTTAAATTAAATTTTTTATTATTATGTTCAATTAGCCAACATATAGTACATCATTAGTTTTTGATGTAGTGTTCAATGATTCATTAGTTGTGTATTACACCCAGTGCTCATCACCTGCTTTTTTATCTTCTGGGACATTTAAGGTTTTAGTAAAGTATAATCCAGGACAATTTACTTAAAATCTCCCTGTCTCTGTTAATGTGTGTGTAATCTTGAGAAAAGAACCACTTGGTGGGTTCTGTGGCTTTGTGTCCTGGGCTTCAGTCACTGGTTCATCCCAAGTGCATTCCTATATGAAGAGTAAGGCAGGAATCCAAGTTTCTTTGTTTATTTTTCTCTAAAGGATAACGAATTATCTTAAAAACCTTTTTATTTATTTTTAAAAAGACTTTATTTATTTGACAGATAGATCACAAGTAGGTAGAGAGGCAGGCACAGAGAGAGAGGGGGAAGCAGGATCCCCACCTAGCAGAGAGCCCAATGCGGGGCCCGATCCCGGGACCCTGGGATCATGACCTGAGCTGAAGGCAGAGGCTTTAACCCACTGAGCTACCCAGGTTCCCCTTAAAAACCTTTTTAAATAATAAAATATTTTCCATTGATTAAGACAGATTTTTTATTATATTATAAATATCAAGTGCATTAGGGTTATTTCTGGCTTTCACTTACAATTCATGAATGCAGCTCTTTTCCTTTGTCATAAAGCACTTTTTAAAAAAATCACTAGGTGCACCTGGATGCCTCAGTTGGTTAAGCAACTGCCTTTGGCTCAGGTCATGATCCTTGAGTCCTGGGATCGAGTCCCGCATCAGGATCCCTGCTCAGCGGGGAGTCTGCTGCTCCCTCTGACTTCTCCTCTCTCATCATGCTCTCTCTTTTTCAAATAAATAAATAAAATCTTTAAAAAATGTATTTTAAAATTTACATTTGAATTTTCAGAGTGATACAAGCAAAAGTTCATAAATACCTTGTAGAAATATCATATTGTGATCATAGACAATAATAATTCACATTTCTGCAAATAAGCCATCTTATTTAAATTAGTATGATTCTTTCTATTGATTCAAATTAACATCTTTCGGGATTCCAGGGTGGCTCAGTTGGTTAAGCGGCTGCCTTCGGCTCATGTCATGATCCCAGCGTCCTGGGATCGAGTCCCACATCAAGCGCCTTGCTCGGCAGGGAGCCTGCTTCTCCCTCTGCCTCTGCCTGACACTCTGTCTGCCTGTGCTCGCTCTCTGGCTCTCTCTCTCTCTGACAAATAAATAAATTATCTTTAAAAAAATTAACATCTTTCAATAAAGTTTTAATTTTTTTCTTTAAGTCTGGCATCTGTCTTGCTGATTTTAAGATAACTCACTTTTAGTGGTGTTATTTTAAATAGGTTCTTTACACAATCTAGGTGAATATAATTTTTTCTAAAGAAATTACACTGATTTTTGCATTTTGCTTATCTGACTTGCCAACTTCTAGAAATATTTAATTTTTTTCTAAGATTTTAATGGTAATAATTTTTTGTTATTAAGGTGATTATTACCTAAAATACAAAGAATAAAAATTATGTTCCATACTTTTGTTTCTCTTGACTATGAATAAAACAGTTGGCATCCTTTGGAATTTTTTTTTTTTTTTTAAAGTTTTTATTTATTTATTTGTCAGAGAGAAACAGCGAGAGAGAGCGCGAGCACAGGCAGACAGAGTGGCAGGCAGAGGCAGAGGGAGAAGCAGGCTCCCTGCCGAGCAAGGAGCCCGATGTGGGACTCGATCCCAGGACGCTGGGATCATGACCTGAGCCGAAGGCAGCTGCTTAACCAACTGAGCCACCCAGGCATCCCATCCTTTGGAATTCTTGATCTGATTGAAATTAGTTTAGATTAAATATAATGCTAGATTTTTGAAATTTATATATCTACCTCAAAATCTAGCATTAAGCTCAATGAAAATTATTTACATTTTTATCTCTATTCATAGCTGTGTATCAGTCTATTACCACTTATAAAAGGCTTATAATTAAAAAAGGGACAAATGAATTTTGTTGGTTTATTTGGCACATATGAAATTATTATGATGATTAGGAAATGTTTACAATCCCATCCTTATAAAACATAACAAACTACCTAAAAAGTAATGATCTATTTGCCTTTGAAAAATATTTTCCCTGCAGTGATATTTTTTATATGTGTAAGAATGTTATCCCAAAGCTATATTTTTCATAAGCATCTCGACACACGAGTCAATGAAAAGCTTATTCCATGAAAAATTCAAGAAATAAGTCATTCCTTATACTGCTATTTTCTTTAAAGCTTGAAGTTTTATATTGAAGTATCCTAAAAAAAAAAAAAATCTTTGCTTTAAAAGTTTTCCATTATGCTTCGCCATATTTATTGCTTCCTTAAAAAGAATACATCTGACATAATTTAACCTTTTCTGAATGATTTGATGGCATCAAGATCACCATCAGTGTTGGCGCCAAAGTCTTTAGGCAAAAAAAAAAATGTGTTATTGTTTAATAGCTGTGAATGAGTGTTCTATTTCGGTTAAAACAACATAATTTGTTCTGGTTTCTCCCTCACTGTCATTTTTTGCTGCTTTCAATTGCTCCAGCTCACTCTCATTTGCTGGTTTGTAAAAAATATTTTGAGTCAGGTAACTGAGCTTATTAATATGGCATTAGAATTATAGTACAAAGGTTTTCTGAGAAGACCTGAGGGCCTTTCTGTTGAGGTGAATAAAGGAGCTTTATCTTCTCTCTAGGAGCTTTTTTGTGACATTATTTATCAGTTCAGAAAACTATTATCATTTTATTCTGTGCTGTGCTCAAGGTATTTGAATTATAGACTTTGGAATAAGTCCTGCAATCAGTCATGCCAAAGTGGAAGGTACAAATATTAATTTCTGTTGTTCCCAATTTAATCACATATGGCTGTATAATAAACAACTCTAAAGAGACCCAGATAATATCTTGGGCACTTTTTCTCAGTTTGATATTTTTAGACAGGAGCCTGCTGTTTGTTTTATCATGAGGAAAATACTTTTGTATTTGCATTATATCTAATACAATGTTATGTTTATTCAATTTGGAAAACAAATAATAAATTTTTAAAAATGCAAATTAAAACAAAGTATACCTTATTGCTGCTGTAACAAATTACCACAAACAGTAGTTTAAAACAACCCTCATCTTTTAGCTCATAGTTCTGTAATCATAAATCTAGGATGGCATATCTAGATTATATGCTCAAGGCCATCTTCCAAGCTCATTCAGACTGCTGACAGAATTTGTTTCCTGTGGTAGAACTGAGGTACTTCTTCCTTGCTGGCTGTCGGCTGAGGGTCACTCTGGTCACCTAGAGGCCACCTGTATTCCTTCCATCTTCAAATCAGCAGCTCAAGTCCTGCTTATGCTTCAAATCTCTTTGACTTCCCTTTCTGCAACTAGCCAGAGAAATATCTCCCATTTTCAAGGATTCATGTGACCAGGTTATCTTCCTAGATTACCGTGAACTGTGACAGCATAACAATCCAATGGAGTGATTTCTTATCACATTCCCAGGTTCTGGGAAATAGGTCATTCAATTTCAGGAAAGGGCATTTATAAAACTCTGCCTTCAGCATATATCAAGTGCAATTGACTTGTCCTATAACCAGGCTAAGTGGTAAAAAGATGTGTTTATCAGAGTGGGTTCTAGAGCCAGGTTAATATTGAGAAACACTGAGCACTTTACTAAAGCTTTTGCTGATTCATCTTTTCTATAAATTTGGTATAATAATAATAATACCTATGTCATCGTTTTTAATAAAAATTAAATGTACTTCTCTTATGGTTTCACTTACTTGTGGAGCATAAGGAATAACATGGAGGACATTAAGAGAAGGAAAGGAAAAGTGAATTGGGGTAAATCAGAGGGGGAAATGAACCATGAGAAACTGTTGACTCCAAGAAACAAACTGAGGATTTTGGAGCAGGGGGGATGGGTGAACCTGGTAGTGGGTATTAAGAAGGGCATGTATTGCATGGAGCACGGGGTATGGTGCATAAACAATGAATCTTGGAACACTGAAAAAATAAAATTAAATTTAATAAATTAAATGTACTAATACATGTAAATCTCTTAGAGCATAAGAAGTACTCATTAAATACTATCTTAATGTTACTATCTTATTTTTAAGTCTACTCAAAACCCTTTACTAAATATTGAATTAACAACCATATTTCAATAAGACATGCATAATATGTTAAGTAATCCTGAATAATATGTGTCATGATTTCCCTTGATGTTATGACTACCTTTTACAGAAAATGATTTTTCAGGAGTTACTTCAAATAAAGCAACATCAAAACTTTATATTATTTTAAAGGCTAGGCACCTTGCCCTTACCTAATACAGAGTATATGTTAAGTAACTTATAAAGTATCTAAAAGTATACAGAAATATATGTAGTTTAATACCATAAATAAAGTCTCGAAAATAGCTGCCATTTTATTTCATATTGTTCTATGCCAAGAATGAGATTTATCTTTGATAAATCATTTAATAACTTCATTTAGTTAGGAAATTTTACAAATTGCTTTATATTCTATTGAGTTATACTACACATTTTAGCTAACACTAATTAGCTGACTTTAAGCAGACTATTCTACATTAAATAGGAATAGTCTGCATTAACTCAGATTATATATGGGTGAGCCCAACGTAACCATAAGAATCAATGTCTGAGATGCAATGTTGCTGGCTTTGAAGATGGAAGAAAAGGTCATAAGGAATATGGATTGCCTGTGGAAGACAAGAAAGGAAATTCACATCTTCCCTAAAGCCCCTGTGAACTCCTTGATTTTAGCACAGTAGGACCTATTTTTAATTTCTGACCTCCAGAGCTGTAAGATAATAAACGAGTGCATTTTTTTAACCTACAAAGTTTGAGGTAATTTTTCATAGCAACCATAGGAAATTAAAACAGTCTAATTTGAAAAATGAAGACAAGGATATATTCTATTTCTGACGTAACAACTTTAGGATAAAATGAGTAGGTTACCTTTCAAGACTCAGAGGGAAAGCACTATAAAACTAAAAAATCCTGCCTGTATGTTGGGATTTAAGTTGTATCTAGCTTGTTTGGATACGACTTTGAAACTCAGATCAAATATTTACTTCCCCTTTGAATAACAACACTTTTGGTTGCTTAGAAGCCATTAATTTCACACGTTACCAACTATTTCCTCTTAGAAGGATAAACAGACTTCAAATTCTCTGCGAAGATTTTGACCAAGGTTTGGGACATTATGAAAAGTGCAGTTGTACAAATACATACTTTCTTGCCTACCTATACCTCAAAAATATGGGTCTCATGGAACTGGGTTCATTAGGATTAAGTTATACTATTTCTTCTACTATCACTTGTCAAGATTAGTCATAAGAGAGAGGTACTTCCATATAACTTAATTTTTAGTTAGGCATTCATGAAATCCCAATGCTATCAAGCTTTGAGAATTCAGATGACTTTGAAATTATTCCACAAATTAGTTCATCTTGGAAATTTGATTTGTTCATCATTGAATAAAACATTAAATATAAAATATAGTAAATATACTTAAGCATAAAATAAGCAAACATATTTAAATAATTTTTCTTATGTAACTAAATAGTATAAATAACTTTTATGAACATTATAATTTATTTTTATTCCAATAATAATAATTTTGTAATTCTTCATATTTAGTTATTTGGAAATTAGCTCATTTTTAATAACATTAAAAAACAGATTTAATGCATCTAACCTAATATCTATATTATTACTTCTTTGTTACTTTGAATAAAAATGGAGTATATATTGTGTCATTTTTACTTCAATTAGCAAAACTTCTCCTACCATGCTGTTCATATTTGTATAGTTCAGTGCTGGTTACTCTCTAAACAGTAAATGAGTCCCCCTGATGAATGCTTTCCCTAGTTTGTAAACTTTTATTACATTATAAGTAAAAGAGATCCACAAGTATGTTGACTTCCTTTGTAAGGATATCTAATCATTGAAGATAAAACTTTGGTGAACATAAATCTGAACATTAAGACCAAACACTGAACAGCATGCTTAGTGTTTGTTAGCTATATCTTGTCATATAAACATTTGTGAATTTGTTTAAGGCAGACATTTTTATTTGAAATGTGTAAATGAATCCATGAAATCCAGGCTAAATCTAATCAGCAATCTAACTTATTTCTTCTTTCAATTTCTATATTGCTATCAGATTTATTTCATTTCTCAAATTTATGTATAAAAAGCTTTTATGAAAGGTAAGCTATTTTATTTAGAGATTATAACATGATTGATAAGGATAGAAAATCATTGTATGCCTCTAAATTCTATTAAGCTATTCCCCAGATGCAAAAAGAAGACTTTAAAAAGCAAAGCTGACATTTGTTTACATAACTTCAAATTGACTTTTAAATGTTTTCTTATTTTGAGGCACCTGGGTGGCTCATTCAGTTAAGCATCTGCCTGTGGCTCAGCTCATGATCTCATGGTCCTGGGATCAAGCCACACACTGGGTGTCCCCTGCTCAGTAGGGAACCTCCTTCACCCTCTCCCATGGCCCCTCCCCCTGCTTGTGCATGCTCTCTCTCAAATAAATAAATAAAATCTTTAAAACAAAACAAAACAAAAGGTTTTGTTATTTTTTAAGTCATAAAGTAAATTTTAAAAGAAATGTAAATAATTTATTCATTTATCTTCACTTTCCGAAATTATACAGGAACTATATAGAAATTATACTAAGATTTTTTTTAATGGCAAACAGTGATAGAATTTGTAAAATCTACTGACAGAACTGTGACATGACCAACAATTATTCTATTGAATCAATAGTTTACTATGAGACCATTATGTAATTCAAACAAATTATAGATGTGTCTATTTTGATCAATTAGTGCCTGCCAAGAAGAGAAAATAATGTAAATTATTATTCCCTTTGGTTTTCTGCCACATTTTCTCTCAGAAAAATAATTGTGACTAGAATGTTTTCACATCTTAATTTGTACATTGCCTTGGGCAGGTTATATGGTGAATTAGTAGTAAATGGTGACTATTTGATTTTATGTTTTATCAGGAGCTACAACCATAGAGAAATATGACCTCAGAACAAATTTGTGGATCCAGGCAGGGATGATGAACGGCAGAAGATTGCAGTTTGGTGTGGCTGTTATTGATGACAAACTCTTTGTAATTGGAGGTCGAGATGGCTTAAAGACATTGAACACTGTTGAATGTTACAATCCCAAAACCAAGACCTGGACTGTCTTACCACCAATGTCAACACATAGACATGGTCTAGGTAAGATCTCTTACTTTACTGATATCATTTTTAGAACATTTATTGATAGTGAAAATGTATGTTAAAATATAGCATTACCATCACCAATTATCATTAACTTTAGGTAAATCATGGGCTTATTTGGAGCATTTTTAAGTTCATGACATTTTCCTGTGTTGATCGGTGTGTGTTAAACTATAGAGAAAGATGTTAAAGATACCAAAATAAGTAAACCTCAAGCAATCCTCAAAGTTTTCACAATCTGACATTCATACACTATGTAAAGTTCAATAAGGGAGAAAAAAAGAGGTAGAACTATCCAGGAGAGGCAAAAGTAATGAAGCCCAGAGGTAGAAATAATTAATGTGCATTGAGAAAAAGTTAAAATTGAGATAGCCACTCCCATATTGCGGGATAGACAAACCTAACCATAATTTTTCATGTAATTAATTCCACCTTGAAAACTCAATTGGAGAAAGGTTTAGAGAAAGGGTAACATCTCATTTGGCACCAGCGGTCAATAATATAGGATTCAACTGATTTATAGTGTGGAGTAACCTGGTGATGGGGAGAACTATATTGGGATTCAGACGATCTGGGTGTGCATCTTGAAAATACCGTATTGACACGATTTGAGGGCAGCACTTAAACTATGAGCCCTCAGTTTCCTGATTTGCCACCAATTCAAAGTTATTAATCAGATAAAAACCTAGTTATGATAATGAATATGAAATCACTGTGTAAATTGTAAAGTCCTATACATATTTTTGAAAAAGAGGAATGTAATAATGACTAGCAGTTTCTGAATTTGTATTTTGTTGTATTATCATGTTGTATTACCATGGGGATTATGAAGAGAAGGGCAAATTAGTTTTTTTGAAGGCCTGAAATATGTTAAGTAGTCAAATAAGTGTTTTTCGTATATTTAGAATATACACATTAGAGAGGTATCAGGGTTTAATTGAAAATCCACTGATTTATACATTCATTGGCAAGGAAAATTATAGATCATTAAAAAAACACATATTAATGATAGTTCAACTTTGAGGTCTTCAGCACTGCATTTCCCATTCTTATCTACTCTACCATCTATGCAAAATTAAAAAAAAATAAGTAAAAGAGCTCTGACCTAAAGCAACTTACCTTTCTGATCTTCTGGTTTACTTCCCTTTTCTTCACATGAGTCATTATTAAATAAGGAATAGGGATAGTTGTGTGAGGCCATTTCAAGTTTTAAAATTCTGTGCTTTAAATTAAAACCATATAATTTATTTAAACCACATGGAATCCAATCATAATATGGAAAATGTGAACAGGCATATGATTCTTTCTAGGTAATATTCATGAGTATGAAAGTTTTCTTATATGATTTTTTTCAAATATATTGGAGGATATTTGTTTTTATATCCATGTGAAAGCTGTATGTGTTGTTTTTATTATCTCGCTATCTAATTATTTATTTCTATTGGAGTGAAATACGGAAAATAAGCACTCTGGATTGGAATATTTGGAATTTAATGTCTTCTCCCTTTTTGTTTTAGACAATTCAATTCTTTTCTACTAAGGTATATTGAAGTTTAATTATGCAGGTTATTTGCATACCAAGGAACATACCTCAAAATGTTTCACCAAGAATACATCTTACGTGGTGTTAATTTCAAGTGTTTAAAGTGTATAAGATGATGGTTTGCCTCAAAATACTATCATACAGACTCTGGTCTTTTTGTTATCAAGGCGGGGCAAAGTAGTAACCTTGGTTATTGTTTTTTAGTTTGTCTTATTTGCTAAAGAGTTTGTTTTAAAGGTCCATGTGGAAGTAAGGCTGCATAGCAAATCATATGAGTTTAATAACTATCACAAATGTCTGAAATGTAATGCAGCATTTCTCATAAGTTTTAGTACCCAAAGCAACTGTAGTCAGTATTTTCATGCCTCAGCCTCTCTTGTTTTGTGTTTTTTGTTCTGCTTCACCTATGTTATCAAGTGGATCACCTCTCCTCCATACCTCATGCCACTGGTTTCCTCTCTGTTTTACTTTAAACCAAGTGGTTATTGCTTCCTGTCAGTTTTTAAAAAACTCTCTACAATACTCTTCAAGATCTGACCTTGTTGAGTTAGTGATAGACATCTCAATGTGCTTCATAAATTGCTAGCAATGCCCAGTACACAGAAAACTACCTTCAACTTGGATGCCAATCCAAAAACCAATCAGTTGAAGCTAGATTGATAGCAACACAAGACACATGTGTTCTCTGATGAAGCTGAATGTTTTCTTTAAGATCAATCACATTCCTTATCATCAGTTGAATCTCAGGAAGTTCATCATTCTGTGTCATACTCAAATGTGGTGAAGCTCCTTGACCTAAGATTCCTGTTCCTTCAATATAACACATCAAGCTTTGATTTAGCTTCTTTCTTCCAAAGACTACCATTACACTGATATTGGTATTTCTTATTTAATCCATCATATCTTTCAAGTTTAATTTTATATGTTTCCCTTTATCCCTTCCTGATGGCCAATTTTACCATCTAGTGCTCCAAATTGTTCTTAATCTGTGTGCATCATGGTACTTCTCCCATGTATTGATGTCTTGATCTTTATTAACTTTGTTTTTTACATATTCATTATTCCTATTTGATAATTCACTATAATTGTTTTCTTCTCCATGACATTAATATCCTCCCTTATCTCTGTGAGGCTATTATGCCTATTTCAAATTCCTATCTGCCACTTTAATTAATTTTTTATTTATATATGATCATCTTCCTTCTCTAAACTCTCTCTCTTCTTACTCTTCTCTTTCTCCTGTTAGTCCTTTGTCTCCTCCTTCTGTTTCTCCTCTTCTCCCTTTTCTTCTTCTTCTTCTTCCTCATATCTATTTTTTTCTTCTGCATTTTCTTTGTCCTTCTCTTCAAATTCTATTTAATTGTAGTTGAACCCACTGAAATATGTAATATTTAACTCTATTTTCAACTGTAATTTTTAAGTCATATGGATATATCACATATTTTGGCTAAGGCATATGCCACTCTTTGTGTCTTCCCAAAACATTCAGGAGTAGATGGGGGAATTATGCCAGGGTGTGGAGCCCTGAGCCTGCAAACTGACTCTGCTCAACCTATCCGCTGTTATTCCTATCACATAACCTTCTAGGACACATCTATTACTTTCATTTTCACACAAATGTCCTTGATCCTTTCTTCATCTGTGATGCCCTAACTATAGGATTGGGAGCATGGATAGGAAGAGAAAATTCTGAACCAGCAAGAGCTGTTAACAGTTCTTCCTCTAAGCTGGGCTCTGATGACATCCTGACATCATCCAGCCAATTATTTCAAGCTCTTCATAGGTGCTACTCTATCACTGACATGCAGTGTATAAGATGCAGTAGCTCTTCTTTTAGCTACATTGAAAGAGCACAGATCAAATTTTCCCTCCAAGATATTCCCCCAGGGTAGTGCCGTGAACTTTTGTCTCACTAGTAAGTCACAACTGTTGTTCTGTTTCTCTAATTATTTTTTACAGTCCTGACGTCTGCTTTTCAAAAACACACCATAACTCACACTTTCATGCAATCCCCAGGATTGGGTCTGAGTGTAAATCAACAGCCTTCTGTGCTAGTTTTTTTTTTTTTTTAATTTGTTCAGAAGAAATTAGAATGTCCCATCTTATTTGCTGTAGAGTTAATCAGTACCTATTCTGTGGTATTCAGTGAAATTACAAATTTGACTACGTAATCCCATATTAAACTTTCAAGTGACTAAAAGTTATAGGCTAAAGTAAAATTTAAAATAATATATATATAATAAAAATTCAAGACTTTTGACCTATATAGCTTACCCCCCCTTGATTTATATAGGAAAATAGCATTATTTTTTGAGAAAAACAAAACTTGCATTATTTTTTGAGAACATGAGTTCTTTGGTTGCTAAAGATGATTATATGACCAAAAAAGTTTCATAGCTATCAATAAATGAAGAAATCTCCTTCTGCTGAATAAAATAGCATAGACAAATTATATGCATATCAAGTCTGGATGTCAAGGGAGCAATGCTTCTGCCTAGAGAATTAAACTAATTAAGACCACAGTTCTCTCAATACGCTGAAAGGTTTTATTTTGACATTTATGTCTTTGAAGCACATAATTATAGATATCATGCTTTTTCTCCACCACATTTTATATTATATAAAACTGAATAAGGGGTGCCTGGGTAGCTCAGTCTTTAGACGTCTGCCTTCTGTTCCAGTCATGATCCCAGGGTCCTGGGACTGAGCCCCACATTGGGCTCCCTGCTCAGCAAGAAGCCTACTTCTCCCTTGACACTCCCCCCCTGCTTATATTCCGCCCTCTCTCGCTGTGTCTCTCTTTGTCAAATAAATAAATGAAATCTTAAAAAAAAAAAAAAACCTGAGTAAAACATTACTGCAATACGTTGTTTGCAATTATGTCTTTTCAGGAGAAATTGATAAAGAGTAAGAATTATGGTTTATTATGGTTTTTCTATATGCTAGGCACCATGCTGTATATTAAATATATGGTAGAAGTTACTTTAGTTGTTTTTGTTTTTAGTTGATTTAGTTGTCAATTGAGGCAAAATTCACACACCATAAAGATAAGCTTTATTTTATTTTTATTGAAAGATTTTATTTATTTGACAGGAAGAGAGAGAGGAAGAGGGAGCAAGATCAAGGGGGAAAGGCAGAGGGAGAAGCTAGCTCCCGCTGAGCAGGGAGCCAAATGCAGGGCTCCATCCCAAGCCCCTGGGATCACAATCTGAGCTGAGGGCAGCCATTTAACTGACTGAGCCACCCAAGTGCCCCTAAAGTTAAGTTTTAAGGTATAGAATTGAGTGCTTTTGAGTACATTCGTAGTTGTGCAGCTATCACCCTATCCAATCCCAAAATATTTGTGTTATTGTAAAAAAGAAACTCTCCACCCAATAGCACTTGTTCTTCACTGTCCCATACTTCTAATCTTTAGCAATAATTAATCTACTTTTTGTCTCTATGGATTTGCCTATTCTGGGCATTTCATATAAATGAACTCATACAATTTGTTGCCTTTTGTTTATGGCTACTTTTACATTGACTGCACAGTTTCAAGGTTCATCCATGTTGTAGTATGTATCAGTTCTTCATTCTTTTTATGGTTGAATAATATTTCATTGTTATAATTTACTACATAGATTATGTTTATATATCTTAAACAAAAAATGGGATGGTTTCCACTTTTGGACTATTATGAATAAAATAAAACTGCTGTGACCATTCATGCATGGATTTTTTCTATACCTCTTTTTTTCTATACTTCTATTTTTTTTTCTATACTTCTCTTAGGTCTATATATAGGAGTAGAACTGTTGAGTCATACAGCAACTCTATATTTTACTGTTAGGGGAAGTGCCAATTGGTTTTCAGAATGGTTGTGCCATTTTCTATCCCCTCAGTAATGTATGAGGGTGCAAATTTCTCCACATCCTTGCTAGCACTTATTATCCTTTCCTTTTATATTGTAATTATTCTAGTATATATGAAGTGGTTTCTCACTGTGGTTTTATATGCACTTCTCTAGTGAATAATTTTGAGACTTTTTTTATGTGCTTATTGCCATTTATTTCTTTGGAGAAATCCCTATTAAAATATTTTATCCATTTTTTGTTTGAATTACTTTTTTATGGTTGTTTAGTCATTCTTTATCTATTCTGAACATATCCTCTGTCAGGTATAGGATTTTCAGATATTTTCTCCCATCCTATACATTCTATTCTGTCTTAATAGTGTCTTTTGAAGCACAAAATTACTAACTTGGTGAAATCCAACTTAATTTTTTTTTCTTTTATTTCTATTGTTTTTGGTGACATATCCAAGAAACTATTTTCAAATCTATGGTCATGAAAATTTATGCTAATGTTTTCTTTTAGAAGTATTGTATTTGGGGGACATCTGGGTGGCTCAGTGGGTTAAGCCTTTGCCTTCACCTGAGGTCATGATCTCAGAGTCCTGGGATGGAGCTCCGCATCAGGCTCTCTGCTCAGCAGAGAGCCTGCTTCCCCCTCTCCCTCTGCCTGCCACTCTGTCTACTTGTAATCTCTCTCTCTCTGTCAAATAAATAAATAAAATCTTTTAAAAAACTCAAGTGTTGTGTTTTTAATACTTACATGTAGGAATATAATTCATTTTTAGTTTTTGTAAATGATGTATAGAAGCAGTTTGACTTCATTCTTTTGCATATTGTCCCAAAACCACTTATTAGAAATATTATAAAACACAAACTTTCTTTCCCACAGAATTCTTTTTTAAAATTTAACTTTATATTTATTTATGTTTTTAATTAAAGTAAAATTAACATACAATGTTATATTAGTTTCAGGTGTACAATATAGTGATTCAACAATTCCATACATTACTCAGTGCTCATCATGATAAGTATACTCTTAATCCTCTTCATCTATTTCCCCCACCCCCTTACCCATCTCCCCTCTGGCAACCACCAGTTTGTTCTCTCTATATAAGAGATTGTATTTTTGTTTGTCTCTTTTTTTCTTTGTTCATTTGTTTCATCTCTTAAATTCCACAAATGAATGAAATAATACAGTATTTGTCTAAAGGAAACCATCTACAAAACAAAACAAGAAGACAACTAAGTGGGGTAAGATATTTGCAAATGATATATCCAATAAGGGTTAATATCCAAAATATATAAAGAACACATACAACTCAACACCAAAACCCAAAATAATCCAATTTGAAAATGGGCAGAAGACATGAACAGACATCTCTCGGAAGAAGACACACAGAGGGCTAACAGACATAGAAAAAGACGCTCAACATCACTCATCATCAGGGAAATGCAAATCAAGCCACAATGAGGTATCACCTCACACCTGTCAGAAGGGCTATTATCAACCACACAAGAAACAACAGGTGTTGGTCAGGATGTGGAGAAAAAGGAATCCTCATGCACTGTTGGTGGGAGTGCAAAGTGTTAGAGCCACTCTGGAAAACAGTATGGAGGTTCCTCAAATAATTAAAATAGAATTACCACATGACCCATTGAATTGTCTTGGTACCCTTGTCAAAAATCAATTGACCTTAAATGTGAGGATTTATTTACAGAACCTCAAATATATTCTATTGATCTCTATTTCTGTCCTTATGCCAGTGCCACAGTGTTTTTATTGCTGCCACTTTCTAGTGATTGAAATTTTGAAAGTGGGTAGTGTGAGATCTCTGACTTTGTTGCTCTTTTTCAGTATTTTTTTGGCTATTTGGATTCTCTTGCATTACATACAGATTTTAGGATCAGTTTCTCAGGTAAGGGATTCAGATACTGATTGCATTAAATCTGTAGATCAGTTTGTAAGCATTGCCACCTTAACAATAATAAGTTTTCCAATCAATGGACATTGGATATCATTCTGTTTATTTAAGTTTATTTGTACTTTTTGCTAAATTTATTACTAAATAGCTTATTTTGATGTTACTATAAGTGTAATTGTTTTCCTATGTTCATTTTCAGATATTTCATTACTAGTATATGGACACAATTTACACTTGCACATTGAACATGTATCTTGAAACCTCTCTGAACATTTTTATTAGTAGTATTCTTATGAGCTTCTTTGAATTTTATATATATATATTATATACAACATATATAATATATGTATTATACATGTATCATCTAATAATATCTAATATATATAATTATATATATATAATCATGTTATTTGCAAAGAGAAATACTTCTTTTTTAAAAATCATATCTTCCTTTTAAAAAATTTTTATTTTTTTTAATTCTTTTCAGTGTTCCAGAATTCATTGTTTATGCATCACACCCAGTGCTCCATGCAATACGTGCCCTCCTTAATATCCACCACCAGGCTCACCCAACCACCCACCCCCTGCCCCTCCAAAACCCTCAGGTTGTTTTTCAGAGTCCATAGTCTCTCATGGTTCATCTCCCCCTCCAAGTTCCCCCAACTCTCTTCTCCTCCATCTCCCCATGTCCTCCAGGTTATTTCTTATGCTCCACAAATAAGTGAAACCATATGATAATTGACTCTTTTTTTTATTAATTTCATTTCTTTTCAGCATAAAAGAATTCATAGTTTTACAACACACCCAGTGCTCCATGCAATGCGTGCCCTCCATAATACCCACCACCTGGCTCCCCCAACCTCCCACCCCCCGCCCCTTCAAAACCCTCTTGGCTTGACTTATTTCACTCAGCATAATCTCTCCCAGTCCCGACTATGTTGATACAAAAGTTGGGTATTCATCCTTTCTGATGGAGGCATAATGCTCCATAGTGTATATGGACCACATTTTCCTTATCCATTCGTATCCATTGAAGGGCATCTTGGTTCTTCCCACAGTTTGGTGACTGTGGCCACTGCTGCTATGAACATTGGGTACAGATGGCCCTTCTTTTCATTACATCTGTATCTTTGGGGTAAATACCAAGTAGTGCAATTGCAGGGTCATAGGGAAGCTCTATTTTTAATTTCTTAAGGAATCTCCACACTGTTTTCTATAGTGGCTGAACCAACTTGCATTCCCACCAACAGTATAAGAAGGTTCCCCTTTCTCCCTATTGGCTGTAGATGGAATCTCCAGCACAATATTGATAAGAAATAGCAAGAGGGGACATTGTTGCCTTGTTCTTAAACTAAGGGGATAAGGTTTCAGTCATTCATCATTAAATATGATGTTATCCATTATTTGTGTGTGTGTGTGTGTGTGTGTGTGTGTGTGTATGCTCTTTATCAGGTTAAGAAAAGTCCCTTATATTCCTAGTCAGTTGATGTTTTATCATAAAAGATACTGGATTTTGTCAAATGCTTTTCCTGTATCTATTAGAATGACCATGTGATTTTTCCCCTTTATTCTAATAATACAGTGTATTACACTGATTGATTTTCAGATGTTAATCCACCTTAATTTTTTTTCAAAAATATCTCACTTGGTCATGGTTTATAATCCTTTTCATATGTTGCTGTATTTACTTTGCTAGTGTTTGGTGAAAGATTTTTCATCTATATTCATAAAGAATACTGGTCTATAGTTTTCTTATGGTATCTTTGTCTGACGAGCATCAGGGTAATGCTTGTTTCATTAAATGATTTGGGAAATGTTCATTTATCTTCTATTTTATGGAATAGTTTGTGAATGGTTACTGTTAGTTCTTGAAACATTTAGTAGAATTCATCAGTAAAACCAAGTTTTTGAATTACGAATCAATCCCTTTACTCTAATGATATGTTCAGATTTTCTATTTCTTTTTGAGACAGTCTCTGGTTGGTCAGTCAGGAAGTTGGAAAGTCAGACAGTCTCTGACTTTCTAGGAATTTGTCCATCTTTTTACATTATCTAAATTGTTGACATACAATTCTTTCTAGTATCCTCTTATAATCCATTTTGTTTCTGTAAGGTAGGAACTAATGTTCCCTATTTTATTTCTGATTTTAGTAATTTGACACTTGGTTCTTCTTCTCTTGTTTAAGCTACTTAAAGATTTGTCAATCGTATTGATATTTTCAAAGAACCAGCTGACATTTTTGTGGGTTTTTTCTATTGTTCTATTCTCTATTTGTTTTCATCCTATTTTTTGTTTATATTTCCTTCTTTCTGTTTGCATTTTGTTTGCTCTTTTTTTAATTTCTTAATGCTAAAAGTAGATTATTGGTTTGAGATCCTCCTTAATTTTTTACAGTTACACATTTCCATGCTTTAGGTGCACTCCATAAGTTTTGGTGTTTTGCGTCTTTGTTTTCATTCCTCTCGAAGTATTCTTATTAATTTTTTAAATTTTCTTTGGCCCATTGATTATTTAGACTATGTCTAATTTCTACACATTTATTATTATTGTGATATAGATTGCATGTTTATACATTATATATTCATCAACACAGTTTTAAAATTATTGCTTTGTGCAGTTGTCTTTTAAATAAGACAGGAGAAAATAGTTGTAAACAAAAAATACATTTTTATTTTTTAAAAATATTTACCTTACTAGTGGTCTTTCTTCTTCATGTGGATTTGTGTTACCATCTAAAAATGTTTGCATTTTGACCTGAAGGGCTCCTTTAGTATTTCCTGTACGGCAGGTTTGCTGGCAATAAATTCCCTCAATTTGTTAATTTTTTAACCTGGATTTATGGTATCATTTATATATAACCTGGATTATGATATCATTTCTCCTTTATTTTTGAAGATTATAAAATTCTTAGCAGTCTTTTTCTTTGAATATGCCATCCCACTATCTTCTGGCCTCCTTGGTATCTGATGAGGATAGTCTTGTTAATTGTAATGAGAATCCCCTGTATATGATAAGTTGCTACTCTTTTGCTATATTCGAGATTTGGTGTTTGACCATTTGTGATGTGCCAGGTGTGCATATCTTCGAATTTATCTTACTTGTGGCCTCTTACACTCAGCAATCTGTCTCACAGCTTAGTTGAGCTCCTAACAAGGCAGAGTTGTAACTGCCTATTAAAGTGTTAGAGGGATAAGTCCAACATGCACACTGACCCCCAGCAAAAGCAAGTTTTCCTCCTCCTCCCCCATAAGAAGACTTTGGCAGAGGTGCCTGAAGAAGACCCTCTCCTAAGATCTAAGACAAAAAGCCCTGGGAATAAAGGTGCTTGTGTTAGGAATGCAAATATGTGAAGGTACAACCAGCCAAAGGTGTCTACCATTCCTGCTGATGTAACTATGTAGGAATTGTTTTTACATGGGTACAATAAACAGAAATGGATTGATTGGTGAGCAAAAGGAGTCTACTGAAACATAACGCTTGTCTTAGAAAACTGATTGAAAGTCAAGTGCATGTTCAGGGCTGTGCACATGCTCAGGTAAAGTCTGGAACCTGGCTAAAACCAAGAGAAACTTGGTAATCAATCCAAGACCAAAATTACATCCTTGTGAAAGTCTGATGAAGCTAAAGATGTTTCCATAAAAGACACTAGATGCCCCAGCTGGCACCTGATTCTAACTATTCTAGACTGTGAAGTAGCTGAGTCACATTACCCATGAAACTAGATGTTACTGCAATCTTTGCCAATGCAAAAACAGAACAAAACAAAAGTATTACTTTCCTTCTTTGCTTTTTTCATTTTAAAGTGCCTGTCAGGAGCACCTTATTGGTAAAGCTTAGTTTATAGGTACAGGTTTCAGTTTTTCAGAATCAGGAAAAAGAAGTAACTCAACTAGTTGGCATTGATAGTGAAAGACAAGGCCTGCTTCCTATGAATTTTTATATGTGTGAATATTCACAAAATAAAAGGGATGTTGGGGCAATGAAGGGAAAAAGGCCAATGTCTACTATTCATTTGTTAACTGATTAAATACAACCACCCTATAATTCATTGGTTCTTTTTGCCATTTTAAAGATTAAAAAATTGTACACAAAATAATCAGTTTATTTCTTAATATCACATTATCTTACAAAAAAGACTTGTGATTTTAGTTTAAACTTGTTTGACTACTAAATCATATTTGTTTTAATACAACATGATGTTACCAATCTAAGTGGTAATACATATTCTATTTGTTAGTAATAAATATGTAAATATATTCTATTTACTATATTTTCACTTTCACTTATCAATGAAGATTCACCTATCACCTTATCTATACAAAATAAGACATCTACACAAAAATATGAATTCAGTGTCTGGGTGTTTAACATGACTGATCAATTGTGAAGATTCCTGTAGGATGATTTGGAGGAATGATTCAACCAAAATATTATAGATTTGAAGTACAGATGTATAGATATATATTTAGATATAGATGACAAACAGATAAATAGATAAGTAGGTAGATAAATGATAGATAATGGGTAGATGACAGATGGATGGATGGATAGATAGATTGATAGATAATAATGGATGAATATATTCTGTGCTATTTTAGTATTCATGTATATTCTTTGAATTATGTTAAGAGTGGAAAAAGGGAAAAATACTGGTAGAATCAATTGTTATTTTCATATCAGTGATTTTGATGCCATTGAAATGATACAATTTAGAACTAATAAATCAGAAAAAAAAATCTCTGTTCTAGCACTTCAGGATTACTCTCTTATAGGGTGGTCTACCATCTAGTCTTCCTAACAGGAAACTCTTATAGGCACGTGTAGGAACTTATTACCTCATTTTTAAGATGTAGAAACTATGATGATTCTTAGGCTATTTTGGAAATAAGAAAAGGGTAAAGATATATGTACATGCAACGTTCTCTGAAAAACCAAATATAGTTCAGTTTCCAATAAAAAAGAGCATAAAACCTAAAAAGAACACAAATTCATTAGTATCCTCTAATAGAAACCATAAGATATTAACTCTTGAAACAAATAATTATAGAGAGAGAGAGAAAAGGAAATGTAAGAAATGTGTCTTTAAGTTTAAAATGTTTGCTGAAATTAAGTGCAAATAGAACTTACAGAAAAAAATAAGTCAATGTTCTCTCAAAGTCAATGAGAGGAAATATATTAAAATTATGGGAAAATAGATGAGATAAAAATCAGTAGTAAGAAAGCATAATATTCTACCCCTGGTAGTTTTAAAAGTGTAACAAGAAAGTGGAAGAGAGGGGCGCCTGGGTGGCTCAGTGGGTTAAAGCCTCTGCCTTTGGTTCAGGTCATGATCCCAGGACCCTGGGACTGAGCCCCGCATCAGGCTCTTCGCTCAGCAGGGAGCCTACTTCCTCTTCTCTCTCTCTGCCTGCCTTGCTGCCTACTTGTGATCTCTATCTGTCAAATAAATAAATAAAATCTTAAAAATATATATTTAAAATTTAAAAAAAAGAAAGTGGAAGAGAAAATAAGAAATCATGTGAGTGTTTCTCTGAAGACAGCACATGGCCTCAAAAATGAGTAGCTCAGAGAGCAACCAGAAAAATGAGAAAGAGCAAATTCAGTCTATCTGTGTCAAACTTCAGAATATTAAGGATAGAGAGATGATTATACTATCTTCCAAAGAGGGAAAAAGTGAACCTGAGCTAACAAGAATAACCCTGAATGACCAGCAATGAAATAGCAGTGAGACTCCCTAGTCAACTACAAAGGAAGGATAATCAGACTGGATTCAGGCTTTTCAGTATCAATCTTAGATGCTAGATAATAAAGAAAGCACACTTCAAACTCCCGAAGGGCAGAACTTTTCATCTCACTTATGTCAAGTCAAACTATTACTCAGGTATAAAGGGAGGGAAAAAAGTCTTCAGCTATTATTGTTTCTGCTAAACTCTGTAAGGACCTGAACCTCAAGATCCATTCTCACAGATTTGACATTGGAAAAGGACTGTCTCTAGGAGAACAAATGTTCTAGTGTTAAGATTCAAAGATCTCCTTCACTGTCAGAAAAGGTATGGGATGAACGGTTCTTTATGCAAAGAAGTCTCAGCCTCATGGAAGAAAGAGGCCATGCGATGATCTCTTCGTGAAAAGCAAACACAGGACTGTTTCCAAATGTCAAGATTTGGGCAGTCCTAATGTGTCACTTAATTGCCCTCCTTCTTGTGCCTTCAGGGAAGTCCGCTTCCACTTCTGGCTTGTTATCCTTGACAGGAGGCAAGTTATTTTTTTTTAAAGATTTTATTTATTCATTTGACAGACAGAGATCACAAGTAGGCAGAGAAGCAGGCAGGGAGAGAGGAGGAACCAGGCTCCCAGCTGAGCAGAGAGCCTGACGCAGGGCTCAATCCCAGGACTCTGGGATCATGACCTGAGCTGAAGGCAGAGGCTTTAACCCACTGAGCCACCCAGGTGCCCCGACAGGTGGGAAGTTATTAAAGCAATATGAGGATGATCTGCTCCTAACCTAGGACCGGAGAGGAGGATAGAGGGAACTGCTTATTTGGATCTAGAAACACTCAGCCTGGAAAACAAAAACAAAACAAAACAAAACAAAAAATCAGGTTTCATAAAATGCATGGGAGAATGTGATGTTAAAAATTAAAATATTAAAGAATATTTTCCAAACAGTATTAAGTATTTGAATGTATTCATAAAGAAAGAGAACCTAAAGTGACATTTATTATCAGTTTTTTTTTTCCCTTGGCTTTCGGAAACTATGCTTATAACAACTAGTAATGAGTGGACTGAAAAAAAACAAGAGCATAATGAAACCTTGCATGTATTTGCGATATAACCCGTTAGACTAGAAAAATGACATTTTAAGCTGTCAGTTCTCATTGACTTGAAAGGAATACTTGCTTCAGCTCAACCTTTGTTTCTTAAGTATATTAGTATATGTTTGTCCTCTTCATGTCTCTTTTACTTAAAAAATAGCATTTCTCACAAGACCGTAGGGCCTGGGTTTCTTTAAAACTATTCTAACTATTCTCGCTGCAAAGTTTTGCAAATTTTTACAAGGAAACAAAATTCAAAAGTGTCCATTCAATTTTAGGCACCAGATATAAAGAATGATATTGTGAAAAAATATATAATGGTGTAAGTTGAGATTGCAAACAAAATATTTAGTTCTTTTGATAATGTATTCTCTTGTACGCGTACTCAAACACATATAAACAAATGTATATATGGACCCACAGTTTTCAGTACTTATGAATGTCAGATTTATAAGATAGTGAAATTTCTGAATAGGATATCAGACATAAAAACAAGGTTTTGGAGCTGATAACTTTGCCATTTACATTTGAAACTTTAACTGAGTAGCAGAAAAATCATAATAAAGTCATCTTCCTTATTATTTATGCAGATGTAATATTGATACATACATGTGCATAAAATTTCTAATAATATTTTAGGGCTTTTTATTACCTATTTCTCTAGTTTTATCAGTTCCTCTTAGAAATATCATAGACACACCATTAGTAACCCTAGCAACAAAGGAAGAAAAAGAAAGGAAGGAAAGTAGGAAAAAGAAAAGAAATATCAGCAAACCAAAGAATCTTCTCAACAGAATGTTATTTTATATACTGATTAATAAATTTTAAGTACCAGCAAAATCCTCATTATATTTTTAGTGTTCTGTGGTCCTGTTACCTATTGAACTCTGAGGTTACATATCCCTGGTGTCTTTCCACTGAGTTATGTTCTTGTTCAAATAAATATTTATTAAAGACTCTTTGGTGCTAAAAATTCCCTCAGATGCTGGGTCAAACAAAGAGATGAACGAAGGGATATCTACATTCAATATTTTACACACTAGTCACATAGTTACAGATAAAGTTTATTTATTCAGCCACAAAGAATGTGTGCCATTTGTTGTGTAATAATTTTTTACTTAATTACTCATTTCCAGAAGCAACATTTTGTATTACAAAATGTTTCACTTGTCCTCAACATATTCCTCTGAGATTAGTGGATATCACTTCTCTTAGCAAGAATTATATTAACTGATGTAGTATTTACTAAAAAGTACAGAACACTGAATTCTGCAATGGTGTTAAGGATGTGTGGACTGACTAAGCAGAATTCTTTTTACTATACTGTGCTTTGATAAAATGGTAAAGACCCACCGATCTTCTAGAACACTGGCCCTGGAAACTAAGATCTGATTCTGAATACCAATAGTTTCCTCTGTATGAGACAAACTGAAAAATTTAACTGTTTTATCTGAGTCACAGTATTAATTTTCTCTTCCTGAGCAACTGGTCAAATTTTATCCCCAAAACATCATAAATGATGTAACTAACTAGATTTTCCCTTGAGTGTTAAATGTTATAAAGTCTAGAATTAAATTTGTTGTCTAGAAGTAACAAATATGCATACCTTTTTGTAGCAATCTCACACTTGGCTCTATTTTTATTAATGTCTTTGCTTATTTTGCTATCTTCTTTCATATGTAGTTTTAATGAAATATATCATCTCTATTTTATCTATTTTTGGAATCATCTTCATTTTTTAATAGTAAGATGAGGTATTAAATTAAAGATAAGTCTAGAAGAATTAGTCTCATTAAATCTGAGGAAGGTTTGTGCAAGAATGTTCATTGTTTCAATCATTCCATCCTTCAACTAGCAATAAACCTATACCTCCAAATGCTAGAATATTCATGTTAGAATTAAAAAATGAATAAGATTTTTACTGAAGGATCTTATAAATGTGGAGGAAGACCAGAAAAGTTAACAGACAATTAAAAATAAAGTGTTTTAAGTACAATAAGTGAATGCTATGATCATACTCTGTTAAGGCAGAATGGATAATTAGGAAAAGTATATAAAGAAAGGTAATTCCTAAACTTAACCATAAAGGATTAATAGGCAAAGTGAAGAAGAAAAATACATTTCAGTCAACAAAGCAAAATCTACGGTTTTAAAAATTTAATTAATTAATTGATTGATTGATTAGCCTTTAAAAGTAATCTCTACACCCAACGTGGGCTTGAACTCATGACCCTGAGATCAAGAGTTGCACACACTTCCAACTGACCAGCCAGATGCCCCAACAAAGTGAAATTTGTAATAAGACAAAAGTGAAAAGAAAGCATAGAATATCTGGATAGTAAATCACAAGGTTATTAGAAAACAAATTAATTTCAATGATATTTAGTATCTTAATAATATATGTTAAAATATAACAAATGACCTATTTCATGTTTAATCTGAAGTACAAGAGCTATGGGAGAACACATAATAGGACCTCTATAATTCCATCTATGATAATATTTCAATTGAAATTTGAAACTGAATAACAAGATATTTATTTTGAGGTAATTTCTTGCCCTAACTGGCCTTATGTCTTTGAATTCAACCCAAATTTCAAAAAATAAAGTTATGCATTCATGGGATATCCTTTCCATATTAAATAGAAAACAAATGAAATTCAGTTTTCAGAAATCATGAGGCAAATCTAGTTGCTCAGGTGAATCCCACAGAAAGAGCTATTAATAGAGAAGGAAGGGGCGCCTGGGTGGCTCAGGGGGTTAAAGCCTCTGCCTTCGGCTCAGGTCATGATCTCAGGGTTCTGGGATCGAGCCCCGCATCGGGCTCTCTATTCAGTGGGAAGCCTGCTTCCTCCTCTCTCTCTCTGCCTGCTTCTCTGACTACTTGTAATCTCTATCAAATAAACAAATAATGTTAAAAAAAAATAGAGAAGGAAAAATATTAAATCAACTACAGTAAGCTCACAACTTTGGTTCCTTTCCGGTTTTGACTGCTTTTATTCCTTGCTTTTTCTTTTGTAGATTTATGTGGGGAGATCATTTTAGTCTACATTTTAACTTTTTTCATTGATGTTTTCAGCCTGAATGACCATGGAAATCTAAGACTCAGTGTAAGATGCGTGTTAAAATAATGATTAACAGAAAATTTCCTTCAGCCCTAATGGTTTCAATGTGCAGGTGGTAATGAGATGCTAAAGCAAATGAAACGAAAAATTATGTGAACTAACAGGTACTTAAACTTGGAGAGGATGTAAGAATATATGTACTCCAAAATCTTAATTTTACAAATAAAAAAATGGGGGCCCAAAGAGATTAGATAGCTTGCTGAAGTTCATATAGTTCCTTAGTGGCAAAACTTGGTTTGGAATTCATCAGAGATTTGTGTTTTGTTTTGCTTTGCTTTTTGCATAGATTTTCTACTTCATCCTGGTTATTTGTGTATTACTATTTCTAGAATATACCAAGTTTATTTTATACAATAAATATGATGAGCCTGGAGCAGAACCAGGTGTGGTGGGACTTAATGATGAGACTGTCCTTAAGAAAGAGAAATGCAATTGTCATCTGAACACATCCTTAGGGCCCCTTCCAGGGCCCCATAAGGAGCCTGATTAGGGAGGGGCACTGAATTTTCAGCTTCATCAGCTCATAGGAAATCCCTTCTCAGCACAGTTAGAAGCACTTACTGTAAGACCATATTTGCTAGACTCAATATATTATGTAATTTGATGTGTTTTTCTTTTTATGGGGATTACTGATGGGATTATATTCCATATAAATTCATATCACAATCAAGAGTATATTCACTTTCTTAAAAATTGGTTTCTTTTTTCATATAGTAGAAAAACCATAAGCATCATGACACATACCTTCTGGCTATACATTTACTAAGATGTAAAATATTTAAAATGAATATGTAAATATCCAACTGAAATTCTATGGATATGTATGCTTATGAGGTTTATTTAAGTAGCTGATTTGATAAAATGGTTCTAAAACATTAGAACCATTGTTCATATAAATCTAGAGATTTCTGAATTACTTACACCTGCTATGAGATAAACTATTTATAAATACTTTTGTCATGGCTAATGTTATGATGCTAGAAAAATGTTATTTGCCATTTTATTAATGGAATAGTATGAACTTTTGTTCTGTAGTTCTTTTTTTTAAATTTAATTTTTTTCAGTGTTCCAAAATTCATTGTTTTTGCACCTCACCTAGTGCTCCATGTCCTATAATTCTTAAATATTTTTTTATTTATTTCAGAGAGCAAGCAAGTGGGGAGGAGGGTTGGGGGGAAAGGAAAAGAGGGAAAGGAAGAGAGAAATTCAAGCAGACTCCATGTTGAGTGCAGGGGCTCGATCTGAAATCAAGAGTTGGACACTTTAGCCAACTGTGCTACCTGCCCTTGTCCTATAATTCTTTAGGCATCCAGAAAAAATAAAATGCATGGAAATTACCCAAGAAATATCTTCTTATGAAAATAAGACAATGTTTTTTATTTCTAGGTGAAATCAAATCAACCTTTTTCATACCTTTATTCAGATCACCACACTAGAATGTAAGCCCCAAGAGGATATTATTCTTGGTTTTTGTGGTCTGTGGTCAAGCACCCAACCCAATGCATATAGGAAACCAAATATTTTTGAATGAATTAGTATTTTTAATTACATGTGCACCCTATAAGGTTGAAGGTATCCATATGGAGAGTTACTAATAGTTTACGTATCATTGTAATGTTTATTTTTATTAGTCATATATAATATAAATCTTCCACGTTCCAACTTTTGAATCATTTGTACC